>JAVKPL010011812.1:0-55755 GCA_032173675.1 Gastrolobium villosum | reverse complement strand
ACGACGTGCTCTAAGGCTCCATCGGGGGTAGGCCTGGCATGTTCGACTCGGGGGTCATTGTTGCGATCTCGGCAAGTATACCGATCGTTTCAAGTAATAAAGTGATAAGAAAGTATCGTCTCCACAGGGATTGATGAACAAGTACTACTATAACCAGTCCTCTTAATTTAGACAGATTGATTAATTGTTGACAAATAATTGTAATTTAAATTAAATAACAATAAAAGTGAAAGCTTTGTTTTTGTATTTTTCTGAAAAAGACTTAAAATAGATGAAGAAATGTTTTTGTAGAAAAAGTGATGAGAAAGACTGTAGCCAGGGTACATTCACCAATTGTTCCCAATTTTACTTCGGATTGATTCATAAAACCTATTGAAATTAACAACTCAGACAAATTATCATTTTTAGAAATAATTAGTTATATCCCAATCCCTTGGCGATCTAACCCTTTACTTCAATTGGAACCCTAATCCCTTAGTAATTCCGCCTGAAAATAAGCATTATGTAGATAAATCCCACGACTGCAATCCATACAAGTCTATCCCTAGAACATGCATGGAGAGTCATCTTTATCTCCTTTCAGGATCAGTATTCCAATATCCCTATTGTGAATCCTGATCCCCAGAATATCATTTCCTATTAGGTTGATCAGATCTAATAGAAATAATATCAATACGCTCAAGATAAAAGATGAAATATATTAATTCAATACATAGAATGATTCAATCCTTGTAGCAATTGTTCACAAAGGGATCATGCCCCTGACTACAGAAATAGATCTAGCCAATCAACATCATGATCGCTGATCTGATTTCAACATAAACTGGAAAAAGAAAATAAAGAAGAATACAAGAACAGAGTGATGAACACGAAGAACGCCTCCTCTAGGTCTTGTGATGTGTGTTCTCAGATATGTTCTTCTTCAAGGGTTGAGTCTCTTTTTATAAGAGACTTTGACCTAAAATGTGAAATTTGAATTTCCAACCTTTCGCGCCTCCCACGCTGATGGCGCGGATCTCGCGCTCTCAGCGCGGGACCTTCTGCCAATTTTCTTCTTCCCACGCTCTGAGCGCCATTCCCGCGCTCTTGGCGCGGGATTTTAGGTCTTCTTTTATGCATTGATTGAGTCACTTTCTTCTTCCTTTCTGCTGTGAAATTACAAGATTGTCCTTCTGATTAAACGTATAACGGAAATCTTACAATTTATTACATAAACGTTTAACGGAAATATTTAAAGTATGAATTTATTACAGAAACGTTTAACGGAAGATTTAATTAAAATAAATTTGAATTCAAATTTCGAATTTAAAATCTGAATTCAACAGTTGCGCGATCCTCTGATGCTGCAATTTGTGCATTTCTCCTATGAAATCAACATAAAATCAGTATATAACCTCAGATTAAGATATTTGACAAATTAACATTGATTTTGCCCTTTTCTTTCATCAGATTAAGTAATTCTTCCTCTTTTTATCTTAGAATTCCTTATATGCTGATCGCATATCAAATAATTCCCAGATTTAAACGTTGCTGTCCCCAGCAATGTACAAGACTCAATCCAGGAAATAACCAATTAATCCAACATAACATTCCAGAGACACTCTCAGACACAATATGCCATGCATGCTTGACTCAACATCATAAACTCCCAATAATGTCATCAGTTTCTTAGAGATACAAGTCTACATTGGTTATCCCTCACACAGATAAATAATATTCACTCAACACTCAGTGTTTAAGGGTATAATGAGCACTCAATCACTCAAAGCTATAACACTACCATAGGCTTGATCATATTCTGAAAAATTCTTAAAAATGAAGAATCACACACATGCATTAATTGATCAAAAGGACTTCACAGGTTGTAACTTGGCCGGGGTAACAGGGTAGGAATATATGGATAGTAGCTCAAACAACAATGAGATTGAAAACTGATATTATTTCACTTTAACACATTCAATTCAATGATTTTTGCTCCACTAACATTCCCACAGAATTTCGGGAATTAATTCCTTCCAGCCCACCTTTTACTCTTTTCCTTTTTTTTTTTTTTCTTTTTTTTTTTTTTTTTATCCCTTAATCACTTGACCTTTGTGGAGCTTACCTCAATTTCTTTATTTTATTTTCAACACATTCAATGATTCAATCTCAATCAAGGTAAGTCACGAAAAATGGATATAGGCTAAGCCATCAATCAGGCCACAGGTCATTTATAAGAATTAAGTTCAGGCTCAAAGGGCTAGCAAGGGAAAATCTCATACAGGTTAGTTATTTTGGCCAATAGCAATTAAGAACAAAATGCCTTTATCATATCAATCAATGCATGCATAATAGAGAAACAAATCAAGTTCTAGAGTATTACAACAATGAGACCTCTCAACAAAAATTTCAGTGTTTAGGCTCAAAACCTCATAGCTATGGTATCAATGCAGACTCAAGAAAATTGACCTCAGACATTATCAGAATTTCACAATATTAATTCAGACAAACGAGCAATCATGCAATCTAATTATGCCTATGCAATGTTATGTCAGAAAGTCATACAATATATTCAAAGAATTTAATCATGTACATTAACAAGATGAGCACATTTAAAGATGGGATTTGTTCAAAACACACATTTTTTTATTTTTTTATTTTATTTTTTTATTTTTTTTAATGGCACACCAAATAACTAAAAAAAAAAAAAAAAAAAAATAACTAAGAAAATGAAAAGAGTTAGGATATCTCCCCTGATAGAAGAATTGCAGTTCTAAGGCGCAAGCCCACCATTCCCAGATTTAGAGCATTGCTGTCCTCAGCAATAATTAAACCACAAGAAGGAAAACCTGCACAATGGAACAAGCAGTGGCATATAGAAGAGACTATAATGCGCACATTAAAACATCAGAGAAAAATATACTAACTAAAATACAAAATAGAAAAATAAACTAATGTACAAAATCTCCGTCAGCAAGGAGAAAAAGTCAAACCTCCATGTCATCCCACTCAGCAGCGTGGGATGACTCAGCAAATGGAGGATCCGGTGGTTTTGGCTTCCTTGGTGTTTGGAGCCACCATTCCCAGATTTGGCCCAAACCATGGAGCCATGTTAGAAACTCTTTGAAGCCCTGATTCTTCTTAGAGATAGAATCTCTATGTCTCTTGTCAAACTTTAGCTTCCGGTGTCTCTTCCAACTCTTATCAAAGAGTTTGATCACCTCCTTTCTCAGTACCTTCTTCATTGTAGGATGACTCCTCCCTTGGGGTTTCTTCTCATGTTTGTCATCCTTCTCATTAAGAATTTTGTTGGTATGGGAAGATGGATCTTTATCTTTTGAATCAGTCTCCTGTTCCTTTAATACTTCAGTCACTACCTTGTTACAAAAGAAGATTTCTTTTAGAGTTTTAGGAGACTCCTTCGATTCCACCTTCATGACACCATCTTTCTTGGCTTCATTTGTTTTTTTAGGAACCTTAACCGCCACATTTTGTTTTTCCTTTGAAACTTTAAAACAATCATCTTTGTGAGAAGACTGTTTTAAAGAATTAAAGACATTGATGGTAACGGTCTCATCATTCATCCTTAGCTCAAGCCTTCCGTTTTCAACATCAATCAATGCACGGGATGTAGCTAAGAAAGGTCTACCCAACAAAAGAGGCATTGCAGCTCCTCCTTCCATATCCAACACCACAAAGTCAGCAGGGAAGATGAACTTGCCCACCTTCACAAGAACATCTTCTATTATTCCGCTTGGCTTCCTTGAGGACTTATCAGCAAGTTGTAAAGATGCTTGAGTAGGCTTCAACTCGGTAATCCCCAAGGAATTGCAAACAGAAAGGGGCATTAGATTAATGCTAGCCCCAAGATCACACAATGCCCGGCTGATTTTTCTGTTCCCAATTTCAATAGGGATATTGAAGCTCCCTGGATCATTACGCTTAGGCGGGACCTTCTTGGTAATAATAGCACTATACTCCTCAGTGAGTGTAACCGTTTGGCATTCTTGCAGTTTGTGCTTCCTTGACAACAAGTCCTTCATAAACTTTGCATAATTTGGCATGCTAGACAAAGCTTCAGCAAAAGGTATGTTTATGTGTAGCTTCTTGAAGATGTCTAAAAACCTGTCATAATGCTTGTTATAAGCCTCTTTCTTGAACCTTGCTGGATAAGGTGCTTGAGACATCACATATTCATGGCTCAGCTCAAACTTCTTCTTCTCAACTGGCTTTTCTTCTTCCACAGGTTTTTCAATTTCATTTTCTGGCTCCTTAACCTCCTTAAGCTTCTTCTTAGCTTCCATCTTTGTGTTCGGCTTTTCTGGGGTTGCCACTACTTTCCCGCTTCTAGTTGTAATATACATGCAATCCTCTTTTGGATTGATAATTGTATTACTTGGAAAAGTACCTGGAATTCTTTCTGAAAATTGCTTTGCCAGCTGGCCTATCTGATTCTCCAGGTTCTTAATAGAAGCATTTGTGTTTTTATTGTTGGCTCTAGTCTCCTCCATAAAAGCATTAGTGTGTTGAGCCATCTCATTAGAAGCCTTAGCCATCTGAGCAAAAGCTTTTTCCCACTCAGCTGGCTCTTTTTGCTGAGTCTGAGAAGATTGAGTATAATTATTGCTAGTTTTGAAATCCATACCTGATCCTTGAGTCCTCCGTTGGAAATTATTGTTACCTCCAGGGAAATTTTGATTTCGCTGGAAATTTTGTTGTTGAGGACGCTGATCGTACCAGATCCCATTCACCTGTAATTGTTGAAGTGAATCTTCGGATGATGGATTTGGACACTCACTGGATTCATGACTTTCTTGGCATTGGTCACAAATCAGTGGAATTGTTTGAACCTTTGACACTAGAAACTTGTCAAATTTTTCACTTAAGCTGTCAAACTTTTTAGATAATGATATTACATCACTATCTGCTGGTTTTATTACTGCTCTTTGTGTGGGAACTAGCACACTTTCATTTTCATTTCTTGCAAGCTTTTTGATCAACTCAATAGCCTGCTCAGATGTGCTTTCCCGAATAGAACCTCCAGCGGCACTATTTATTATCATCCTTGTTTCAGGGGTGATTCCATTGAAAAATATCACCACTTTTCTGTCATCATCTCCTTCGTAATGTGCACATTTCCTGTTTAGTTCCTGGAATCTGTTCCATGTTGCACAGAGTGATTCTCCTTCCAACTGGCGAAAGTTTGTTATTTCATTCACCAGCTGATTATATTTCTCCATGGAGAAGAAATGATCAAAGAATTTACTGGACAGATCTTCCCATGTCAAGATGCTGTTTGCTGGTTGTCTTTCGATCCACCTCAATGCTTTTCCCTTAACAGCGAAAGGAAACAACCGAAGCCTGATAGCATCTGTAGATACCCCATTGTGTTTGGTGGTATCACAGACCATCAAGAATCGGTCTATAAACTCATGTGGATCTTCATCATCAGCTCCAGAAAATTGAACTCTTTCCACCAAAGAAATTAATGATGGCTTGAGTTCAAAATTATTAGCCTCCACATTTGGCCTGACTATGCTTGAATTGGCCCTGTTGAATACTGGAGTCAAAATTGTATTCAACAGTCTTGGAGGTTGATTGTTGGCATTTCCTCCTCGCCCATGACCAACATTGTTATTTTCTGCCATCTCTTGAATTGGTTGTAAAGGTGTGTGCTTCAAATCTTCCCAAATGATCTGTCTAGCAGCCTTCCTTAGTTGCTTTTCTGTCTTTGTAATTTCAGAATCTATTACAAAGTCTTTAGGTGGAAGTCTACCTCGCATAAAAATTCAGAGAAAATTATTAGTAACACCTGCACAACACAATTAAGATAAAAGAATAATAAAATAAGAATCTAATCTCAAGAATCTAAGGTTATTTGTAATATTGTAAACACAATCCCCGGCAACGGCGCCAAAAACTTGTTGCGATCTCGGCAAGTATACCGATCGTTTCAAGTAATAAAGTGATAAGAAAGTATCGTCTCCACAGGGATTGATGAACAAGTACTACTATAACCAGTCCTCTTAATTTAGACAGATTGATTAATTGTTGACAAATAATTGTAATTTAAATTAAATAACAATAAAAGTGAAAGCTTTGTTTTTGTATTTTTCTGAAAAAGACTTAAAATAGATGAAGAAATGTTTTTGTAGAAAAAGTGATGAGAAAGACTGTAGCCAGGGTACATTCACCAATTGTTCCCAATTTTACTTCGGATTGATTCATAAAACCTATTGAAATTAACAACTCAGACAAATTATCATTTTTTAGAAATAATTAGTTAGATCCCAATCCCTTGGCGATCTAACCCTTTACTTCAATTGGAACCCTAATCCCTTAGTAATTCCGCCTGAAAATAAGCATTATGTAGATAAATCCCACGACTGCAATCCATACAAGTCTATCCCTAGAACATGCATGGAGAGTCATCTTTATCTCCTTTCAGGATCAGTATTCCAATATCCCTATTGTGAATCCTGATCCCCAGAATATCATTTCCTATTAGGTTGATCAGATCTAATAGAAATAATATCAATACGCTCAAGATAAAAGATGAAATATATTAATTCAATACATAGAATGATTCAATCCTTGTAGCAATTGTTTACAAAGGGATCATGCCCCTGACTACAGAAATAGATCTAGCCAATCAACATCATGATCGCTGATCTGATTTCAACATAAACTGGAAAAAGAAAATAAAGAAGAATACAAGAACAGAGTGATGAACACGAAGAACGCCTCCTCTAGGTCTTGTGATGTGTATTCTGAGATGTCTCTTCTTCAAGGGTTGAGTCTCTTTTTATAAGAGACTTTGACCTAAAATGTGAAATTTGAATTTCCAACCTTTCGCGCCTCCCACGCTGATGGCGCGGATCTCGCGCTCTCAGCGCGGGACCTTCTGCCAATTTTCTTCTTCCCACGCTCTGAGCGCCATTCCCGCGCTGTTGGCGCGGGATTTTAGGTCTTCTTTTATGCATTGATTGAGTCACTTTCTTCTTCTTTTCTGCTGTGAGTGTGAAATTACAAGATTGTCCTTCTGATTAAACGTATAACGGAAATCTTACAATTTATTACATAAACGTTATAACGGAAATATTAAAGTATGAATTTATTACAGAAACGTTTAACGGAAGATTTAATTAAAATAAATTTGAATTCAAATTTCGAATTTAAAATCTGAATTCAACAGTTGCGCGATCCTCTGATGCTGCAATTTGTGCATTTCTCCTATGAAATCAACATAAAATCAGTATATAACCTCAGATTAAGATATTTGACAAATTAACATTGATTTTGCCCTTTTCTTTCATCAGATTAAGTAATTCTTCCTCTTTTTATCTTAGAATTCCTTATATGCTGATCGCATATCAGTCATCTCTTGCATCGAACTCCACCAAGAAACATTGGTCAGCTTTCATCGTGTTCTTGGTTGGGCTGTTCTTGGGCGACGGCGGGCTGGAGCTTTGCTATTGTGTCGGTTGAGTTTTGAATGTAACTCTTGTAGCTGGCCTCAGGGATATATTGTAGCAGCTCCTGGCGATCAGTTGATCGCCTTTCACCGTTGCTACCTTGTTATTTTTGGCCACAAACTTCATTGCTAGATGTGGGTGAGAAACGCTTGCTTCGAAGGCGGCGAACATCCTTCTGCCAAGAATGGCGTTGTATGCTGAAGGGGCATCTAACACTAGGAACTGGATGTCGGTGGACTTTGAAGTCAGTGGCGTTCCCAAAGATAAACGTAGGTTTATCATTCCTAGCGGTTTGGTGGTTGTTGCATTGAAACCTGAAAGTTCGCCTGAAACAGGGGTCAGATCGTTAGTTGTGAATCCTAACACTGTAAAACATGGGAGGAACAAAATATCGGCAGAGCTGCCGTGGTCAACAAAGACCCTGTTAACGCCAAAGTTAGCGATTGTTGCTTGAGCGACCAGAGGGTCATCATGTCCAGGAAGGACATCACCAAGATCTTCGCTGTCCCAAACGATCTTGGGTTTGGTGGGGCCTGAATCGGCTTTCGTTTTGTTGATGTCCTTCCCCGCCACCGCCAAACACGGCTTCAAGTGCTTTTTCCTGGCGTTGGATGTTTCTCCCCCTCCACTCAGACCGCCGGATATCATGTTTATCACTCCATGTTTAATGACGGCCGAGTCTTCTTCATCATCCTCGTCTCTTCTGTCCCTACGACGTGGACTGGAAGGTGCTTTATGGCCTCTTGGGGATTCTGCTCTTCGGGGGCGGTCATGGAGGGACCGGTATTGTGATTGGTTGGTTCTTTCTGGAGATCTGCTGCGCTCGTGACGTCGCCTTACTGGTCCTTCACCACGAGCGCCTTCAGTGGTCCACCGTTGTGCTCCACTTTTGATAAGTTCATCTATCTCTTCCTTCAAGTGTCTGCAATTCAGTGCTGTGGCCGTTGCTGCGGTGGAACTTGCAGTAAACGGCAGCCTCTCTGTCTTGCTCTGGGCGTTGCGGAGGATTTTTCTGGCCTTCTTTGTAATCCGTATGATTAAAACTATGAGGGCGGCGTCCTGTCTGACCACGCCTTGAAGGACGTCCGGCGCCTTGGGATGAATTATGTGTCTTTTTTTTCTTCATCACCCTCAGTTCTGCCTTTGGTCGGCTTTTGGGTCTGACTGTGCGATGAGTCGTCGGTCCTACTTCCTTTGTACTCTTCAATCCGCATGAACTCCTGGGCTTTCTTCTTTACTCCTTCCAGATCAGTTATTTCGTGACGGGCTAGTTCGTAAGCGAACGCGCCCTGTCTTAAACCTGAAAGGAGTATATGTACTTGCACCTTAGGGTCAAGACCCTGCACTTGCAAAGCTTCCTTGTCGAAGCGTTCAAGGAATGCCCGAAGGGACTCGCCTGACTGTTGCCGGATTTTTTCAAGTGAATGAACGGACTTGGGAATGGGACGACTAGTGGCAAAGTGGGTTTGGAATTTGCAGGCCAGGTCGTCCCACGAAGAAATACTGCCTGTTGGCAGGGTAGTGTACCACGTCAAAGCTCTTCCGCCAAGTAGTGTTGGGAAAATTCGGCACATGAGGAGGTCGGTTTCTCCGTGGAGAGTCATTGCTGCTTCGAACTTTTGAATACATTCGAAGGGGTCAGAATCTCCAATGTAGGTGATTATGTTGGATGGGCCTTTGAATCCGAGAGGTATAGGGGTCAAGCGTAGGATATCAGTCAATGGTTTATTTCGCCCTGATGTAGTAGCAGGTGTTAACCGTGGGTCTGGGTTATGCACTTGTTGACCAAGGGGTTGGCGTTGTGCGGCTGGGGCTTCAACGGAATAAGAGAGGGCGGGGCCTTGTTGGCCGACACATTGTGGTTGACCAGGGTTTATGAATGACCCCTAGGGTTGTGGAGCAACTTAGGGTTGCGTGGGGTGGTATTGGGGTTGTGGGACAACGGTGTTGTAAGGCGGTATCGCGTAAGGGTGGAACGGGTAAGGTGCGGGGAAAGGCGTGAGTGGGTTTTGGCCATGGGGCCTGTTGGGATATAAGGCAGCACCTGGGGCGTGATAATCATTGTTAAAGGGTAAAGGCTTGCTTTGAGTAGGTCGGGGTTGATAGACTGGGAAGATTCTGCAACGGTTAATGGCATACCGAAGTGGACGCCAGGTGGTGGGGGTTGTGTAGGGATCAAATTTTCACCTTGTGCTTCACGTATCATGACCTGGCAGCTAACTCGTGCTTCTCTTCCACCGGATTAACCGATCGTAGAACTGGGGCGAGGGCCACATCGCCGGCTTGTTCGGCTGGGGCGGAATGCATAGATGGCGGGGAGTTGGAACGGGACGATTGCACATGGCCTTCAGGGGTTCCAGCTCTTGTTTGCTCTGCTCTTCTAGTAATGGCCATATTTGGTTGACAGGAAATGAGGTGTAGTTTTTCAGCTGGTGAAAAAATGGGAATAGAAGTTTATAGTTTCCCACAGACGGCGCCAATGTACCGTTGGAATCTATAAGCCCACTATGTTCCCTTAAAGGGGGTATGATCACTGTATGGGCGATACCTTTGGCTTTGGTAATGACCAGGCCAAGAGATACTATCCCAAGTATAAAGCTGTCAAAGAATTCAAGTAATAGGCTAAATAACGATACATAACATGCTTTTAGTTGTGCCCCATGGGGGCTATTTATAGGGATCATGGTGTGGATTAGTAAGGGGGAGAGGTCAACTCTCGTTGGGATACACTCCTATGATAGCAGTGTTGGGTGGTTTAGGCGCTGACGGTGTGGCAGCACTGCACCTCCTGCGACTGGCGACGCCAGTATTGGGCAAATGGAGAGTTTCCCTTTGTGATACCCGTGGCGACTGCCTTTGGTGGTTAACGTCCCAAGGTAAGACATTTTGGTGTATCTCTCGGGTGCGTTTTTGCCTTGGTGGATGCGAGGATCCACATCAGCCCTTAGGGCTAACGTGGAACTGGACTGGGAGTTGGGCCAGAGACGTTGGGCCGCTGGGGCGGTTGGCCTGTTGGGGCAGTTGGGCCATCCAGAACAGATACAAAAAAGAAAACCCCTTAGCTCCGTTCAAGTGGATGATCCCATCCCAAGGTTTTTGCAGAAACCAGTGACCTAATTACCTGAAGCATCCCTTAACACTCCACCACAACTAGATCTACTAGCACCATCTCAACTAGAACCATCCACATTGACCTTACACCAACCATCCTCAGGGAAGGTCCATTGAATAAACCTCTGTACCCTGACCTTAGGTTGCAACCGATTATCGCAAAGCACCTGTGAGCTTCCTCATAATGAGACATGAACGCCTTAGCTCTTCTAATGGTGGAGTGCTGAGTGATGAATTTGTTTTTGAAAATGAGATTATTCCTGGCTCTCTAAATAAACCCGCAAAGAGTTCCAAACAATTGTGCTCCCATTTAGGCCAGCTTCCAAAGGGTTGTACGAAGGAAACACCAATTCACCTTATCATATGATTTCTCCAAATCAACCTTAATAGCCATCCACCCCACATGACCTTTCTTAAGTTTCATAGAGTGCATAATCTCTTGGGAAATGATTATGTTATCACTATTATGTCTTCCTCTAATAAAAGCACATGATTAGGCATAATCAAGGTATCAAGATGAGGCTTTAATCTATTCACGAAAATTTTGTAGATGGCTTTAAAGATTACATTGCACAGGCTAATATTTCTAAGTTTCCTAACCGAATCAGGATTCTCCTCCTTAGGGATAAGACAAATCAAAGATTGATTTATAAGATTGATGGTCTTAGGATTCTGAAACATGTCTTCAATCAACCTATGGACAGATCCTTCCACTGTTTCCGAATGCAATTGAAAAAATAAAGCACTCAGCCCATCAGGACTAGGGCTTTTGAAGCCATCCAAGCTGAAAAACACATCATTAATTTCCTTTTTGCTAGAAGGGCGATGTATGTTGTGGAAAGAGATACAAGAGATACTGGGAAAGCAGCCTGACAGAGGAAAGGGATCCAGGCTTTCTCCATCAAAGTACAGCACCACCATTGACTTCAAATCATCAGAATTCTTACCCATTGATCGTTCGCATCCTTCAGCACCAGAATCCGGTTATGTCTTCTCTGAGCAACTGTTGCTGCATGGTAAGATTTTGTATTTCTATCACCATCCACCAACCATATGCATCTAGATCTTTGGAATTATTAGAAGCTAAAATAAAGAAAATGTAAAATGTTGATTTAATTGATTAGGTCATTAATTTATACAATATGTGAGCTTTTATATAGAAGAGCGTATCAAACAAGAGAGATCTAGAATATCATTGAAATATTAAACTACCCTTATACCTAATATCTAATACTCCCCGTCAAGATGGAGAGTGAACAAAGAGAACTTCCATCTTGAACAAGAAAAATAAAGAAAACATAATAACCAGATAACATGAATCATCAGCTAGTACATAAACAGTGTTGGAATGGACATCAGCTATAATGTGCTGGACATCAGCTATAATGTGTTGGAATGGACATCAGCAAAGGAAGGAAGGGCTGGGATGGACATCAGCAACCTAATATGAACTGTCGGGGTGGACATCGGCAAAATCAACTATTCTGAAATAAACTCCAGCAACATGAACAATGCTCCCCCTGAATAGGAAGCCAAAATAAACCTAAACAATGGCAAAACCAAATAACAGTCAATGACAGTACATAAGAAAAAAAATTACATAATGAAAAATCCATCCAAAACTACAATGATGTATTGCTATAAAATCCGTGAGCTCCATAAATCTTCACAAACCTGCAAAATGAGAAGTGAAAGAGAACAAGTAGACAGATCTGGAAATAAAAATATATCAGCGACCAAAATTTGATAAAACTAAAAGATGACAAAGAAGAGATGACGTGGGAAGAACGTAGATAGAAAAGAAAAACGTAGATATGGAATATCAGAACAAAAAGAGCCGGAGGAGACCAAGACGCAAATCTGAAAGCAACACAGATCTGAAACCGAAACTGCCAGAGGAATGGACGATGCGGTCGGAGAATCAGACACGATCGAAGATGATGACCGGAAAAGAAAGAGACGTCGCCGGAAGAAGAGAAACGCAACTGGAGGAGAGAAAGACACGATAAAGGTCCACGGAGGTCCGACAAACAAGAAAATGAGACAGATTTGAGAGTTTTATAAGAAAAGAGATGATCAGCAACTAATTTATTTTTTTTGGAGAAGAACATGCCGGAAAAACATGCACGGCGGAAAATGGTCAGAAAAAATGACCATAAAAAGGAAAGGAAGATCAATGAAGAAAAAAAATTGATGGCATGTATTTGGTTGAAATAAAGATATGTATTATCAAAAGATCTAATCACGAACATAGGGGAAACGCTATAAACCAAAAGATCTGGAGAAAAAGAAAGACTCAGAAAAATCGATGAAGAGAAAGCTAAAAAAAATGATGGCAGCGGAAGCTCCATTCATGGAGGATAAAAATGCTCTGATACCATATTAGAAGGTAAAAGAGAGAAAATGCAAAATGTTGATTTCATTGATTAGGTCATTAATTTGTACAATATGTGAGCTCTTATATAGAAGAGCATAACAGAAAAGAGAGATCTATAATATCACTGAAATACTAAACTACCCTTATACCTAATATCTAATATGAACCAACTCAATTCCTCTTGAATGTAGATTATGTTTAGTTCCTCCTAAAATATGTTTTGCAGTCTCTCTAAATCGTTGCTAGGATTAGCTTGGAGAGCCATATCAATGCCCATGATGCGGGCATAAAGTCTATGCTTCTTGCGTAGGTTTTCCTTGAAAATGTTTTGGTGCCAAGTAGAAGCTTTTTCTTGGAAATAGTTACGTGCTGGAACCCAATTTAATTCATTCTCCAACAATTCTGAACTAACTCGGTAAAGCCATTATGCGTATTCCAGGAAGCAAGGAATCGAAAAGGCCTATTAAATTCCTCAACTCTATTTCTTAGTCCTTCCCATAGTTAGATTGGTCTATGGTCAGAGCTAATAAAAGGAAGGTAGAGAATAAATCTATCTTGGAATGTAACATCTCGAGCGTTGACGAAGGCGGGGAGGGATCGCTGGTGCAAAAAGGTACGGACAAGGAGCGGTTCCTGATAGGCTTCCGGCGGGGGATTACATGCATGAATGAATCGAATCGATAACCTGAAAGAGAGGGATTCCAAAGACCGTTCAGGTATGAGACTGCACAGTTTGGGATAGCTTATAAGAAATAATTGGTACTACCTATACTAACAAGATGCACCTACTTTTCAGTAGCACGAAACAGAAGAACTCCATAGTTAAGAGTGCTTGACTTGGAGCAATTCTGGGATGGGTGACCTCCTGGGATGTTTTCCCGGGAAGTGTCTGAGTGAGGAAAAAGCACGCTGAAAAGTCTCGTGTTAGTGTGTGGGATAGTCATTGATTCTTGAAGCGATCAGGCGTAACAAGTGGTATCAGAGCAGCGCCTCTCTTCCAGTACGATGTGGTTCGAGGACGAACCAGGTGAAAGCTGGTGGGCATGTAACATCCCGAGCGCTGACGAGGCTGGGAGTGATCGTCGGTGCGAAAGGGCATGGACAAGGAGCAGCTCTTGATAGGCTTCCAGCGGGGGTTTACATGCATGAATGAATGGAATCGACACCCGAAATAGAGGGATTCCAAAGACTGTGCAGGTATGAGACTGCATAGTTTGGGATACCTTATAAGAATTAATTGGTACTACCTATACTAACAAGAAGCATTTACTTTTCGGTAGCCCGGAATGGAAGAACTCCATATTCAAGCGTGCTTGACTTGGAGCAATTCTGGTATTGGTGACCTCTTGGGAAGTTTTCTCGGGAAGTGTGCGAGTGAGGAAAAAGCACGCCGAAAAGTCTCATTTTAGTGTGTGGGGATAGTCATTGATTCTTGAAGCGGTCAGGCGTAACATGGAACGTCATCGTCCAACTAACATTGGCCACTTCCCTATCCAACCACTCCATCAGTTGTCCTCTCTTCCAGGTGAACGAAGGACCTTTATTGTAAATATCCAATAGATCACATCTGTTGAGGCATTCATTAAACTCCCTCAAGCTACCTTGACAAGCATCCCCACCACCTTTCTTCTCAATGGCATGGCGGATAGCATTAAAATCTCCCATAACAAGTTGTGTTTTTTGGCTGTGAGCATACCCTATAAGTTGTGCTTTTATTTGATTGCTTCCATACAATAGTGGAATTGCATGGTCCTGTGCCCTTTATGGTATCATAACTAAAAAGGAGATCATCCAGGTTGTTGAAGCACCCAACAATCAAATGGACAACAAACAAAACCTTACAAAATCTTAAAATTCATAATTGAAAAGGATTAACTCTTTACTCATTAAGAGTACTAACCAAATTTTTTGTTACAGATATATAATACATCAATTACCAATTTGAGTTTTTTGAGTTGAATTAGTTGTTTTACATGATATTAAAGCTTACATGACCAAAGGGTTATAAGTTCAATCATCGCCACATGATAAGTGTTAGAAAATATAAAATTTATTTATAGGCCTCACATAAGAAAAGTAATTCAGTAATGGAGACCTGGTACTAAAAACATTATCCCTCACTGTCAATTTATTAACAATATTGGATTGATTGACCATTTTATCCTCTTTTAAAAGTAATTTATTATTTTATTCATTTCTTAAACAATAATATATCAAATATGTTTCTTAAATTATATATCAATATGCTCCTATTTGATCAAACTCAAGTCCCTGGTAAGTCATTTACTCGACTGGATGACTTATTTACTCGAGTAAGTGTTGGTCAGATTTTAATAAAAAAGAAATAGATTTATATATAGTTTGAGAATGTAACACCCCATAGTACTTCGACATGTTAACATTACGTACGATATTAAGTGCAGTAACAATCACAACAATTCACTTGAAAATACAGCCAAACTTTTTCTTTTTAACGTTGCACGATCCATTTAAAATCATTATTATATTTAAAATAAACCCAGAACTGTAATTATAACACAGTGAAACCGCGAAATATTTAAACCTAGCTTCAACATATCATACAAGTCTTGTTAGACACTACCATGAAGTGCCCATACACTACATGGCTTCATTTCACACTTTCAGCAATTTATGCTGCTAGCTAAGCTCCTCGCTTCAGCGAGCAGATCACATTTCCTAGCTGCACTGCTCGCTCAAGCTAGCACTGCAGCGAGCAATTTAATCCCCCAGGTAGTAGCTACTGCTCAGGTGCTTTGTTTCCTCACTGTCTCTCTCACTAAAGCGAGCATGAGAGCGAGTGTTCCTTTACTTTCATTTAAATCTCCAGGGTTTTCTTGCAACCCAAGCCACTGCTCGCTGAACTTGCTCTCTCAAGCTAGCATGTCAACGAGCAGTCCCCTGCTCAAACAGTGGCTACTGTCTCGAGTTTAACTAGCTCGCTGGCCTCCTCGCTTAAGCAAGCGCACTTGTGAGAACAGCCAAAACTTGCATGGTTCTATTTGTTTCATTACTCAAAACTCACTTCTTTGACACACTTCTTTAGTACCTAATAATCAGGGAAAGACCACTCAATGCCCAACAAACATGGGGGCAATTACAACCTAACAAAAGTATCAATATGGTCCTTTCTTGCTTCACAACCTAACCTATCCTTGTTGCTTTAATTCCAAGTTATCTAATTTCTTAACTTAACAATGTTATAAACCTTACAACATACCAAATAGGCTTAAAAGCCTTCATCACATAAAATATAGTCCATGATTAGATAATGTCCAAGTATATCAAATACATAACATTAATGTCTCAAAATATACATATTGGAACTTAGCTACACAATGAATATGATCAAGGTTCTTTGCTCCATCCAACAGTATGAAGATACCAAAGATGAATGATCATAGGCTAAGTCCTCAAGATACATCATACATCATAATGTACAAATGGAATATCAAATAAAAATCCAAAATAGCATGCTCCCTATACAAGATCTATGACATCAAAACATAGACAATAATGATAATAGCAGCAACAAAATACATAAGAAATTGTCTATGTTGGCCTCCTGCCAATAGATGCTCCTACAGTCTCGGTGCCAGTACCTGAAAGAGGGTCCCGAAACGTGGGGTGAGATAACATCTTAGTAGACTAGGGGTCCTTGGAGGATTCTTCCACCCCAAAGTTCACTTCAAGCATAACAGCAATAAATAACATAATACATAATATATGCATGCTTGCAAAGTGTGCAATAACTGTGTAATATTCCTGCTAGTGCCTCGCACCATCCACATAATATAACTGACAGCATCCTAGCCATCCCTCTTGGTAAACATACTGTTGATAGGACGCTCACGACAATAATCCTACTAGCAAGAGAAAAATGTATGCATTATGTAGGTAAACAATCTTACAACATACCATTATATACGTTATGCAATCATGCAACATGTCGTATGAATTACACAAGAAACTATCTTTTCATATACACGTGTAAGGAAACCATCTTTGTCTACAACACAAGCATCACACATCATGCATTATATTACAATTCATTGCACAAACCACATAAACCAAAACCCACACGTGCTTGGTGGAACAATTAAGAGATAAATCCCAAGGTCCGAAAGCTTACCTATTAGAGCTTTGAACCAAATGCTTTCCTTCACAACAAATAAAATCCAAAACACTATCATTATCCAAAAAAACTAGCATTATCCAAAAGCAACAACCAAACAAGCTTGATTCAATCAAAAAAAATCATCAACTTGTGAATGTGCACACCTAATCAACAAGGTGAATTTGCAATCAATATTACAACTCGATCAATTGCAAACATATGAATATATACATATATTCACATCACACTAAGGTAATCCAACATATTATTCCACAAGGCTGGAAACTTACCTATACTTGAATAATTCAAGTATCAATGCCTAGGTCCATTGGTTCATCAAAGGCTTGCTCCTTCAACAATGGTTTACAAGTCTCCATCCTATAAACAATATGAAAACATTCATTACAAACCAACCAATCTACATTACTTGTAACTCAAGAAATCTCACATTTAAGCATGAATTTTTTGAAAATATGAAGGATAGCCCAAAAAAATTTCTCAACAAATTTCTACCATTAAAATCATCATCAAGACAGTTTTCTCAATATGAATTAAGTCTTAATCAACCTCAAAACAGCCCCATTCAACCATATTTCAAAGGAAAAACTCCAAAATCCAAATATCATAAAACTTGAATGGAAGGATGATGTATTAACATGGATGGTACTAGAATTACCTAGGAAATGGATTTCAAGCCTCCAAAGTGATCAAACTACACTCCTAGCCTCCCAAGCACATCTAGGTCGCCATCTCCTCTTTGGAAAATCTCACAACACAAAGCTTTTTAATGGATTGTGGATTATAGCTTACACTCACAAGGAAAAGCTAAGCAATTTTGTTTTTCACTCCAAGTGATTATATGGTGAAATGAAGAAGTTGCAAATCCAAGCTTCTTGGCTGTGACGGTTAGGGTGAGAAGAAAAAAAAAACGATGGAGAAGTTTTGATATGGAAATATCTAAGTTAAAATATTTTTGGGGATTGTTTTTCTCATGTAACATGAGAGAAATCTCCTGCACGTACATATGGAAGAGAGAGGAAAGAGAATAAAGGAGAGATAGAAAATTTAAAGTGGGTCTCACCTCCAATTTTTATCTAGTGCATGAGATAATTATCTCATGTAAAATGAAATAATTATCTCCCAATGTTTTTAACTGATTACCAAAAAAAATGTTTTTAACTTTAATAAAGCAACTATCTACCTAATTCCTTCCTCATCCCTTCATGAGTTTTAAATCACAAGACACCATTTAATTTATCTAATGTGATTTCCAACTTAACCAAGTGTCATTTAATAATGTTGCATAACATTATTTATCAATTTTGGGCATAATTTGTCTAATTGCGTTTTAACTCCAAAACTCTTACTAATTGAACTTTTTGTCCAAAAGTAACTTTATTCCATTTAATTAGATTTTATTGTTAATCAATCTCCAATATGCATGATTAAATCATTAATCACATGCAATTTTCATAATTCACAAATTAGGGTTATTATAGATGAAATGGACAATTTGGTATATAATTTAAAAAGAAAGGTAAAGTGATAAATTTTTTTTTATCAAAATGGGGGTAAGATGGCCAATAAGCCCCAATTGGTACATGGTAGTAGTAACGGAAGTATTAAAAATGTTATCGTTACCCAATAGATGTAACTCAGTTGACAACATAGACTAAGTAGGTGGAAAGAGAATTTGAGTTCAATTCCCACCAAATACATCTTTAGAGAGTGATGAGGAGTTTTGATTGTGATTAGATCCCGACTTAGTATTAGCCTCGTAGTCGACTCAAAGAGTTGAAGATTGTGAATATTCTTGGAGAGTCGACTAACCTCTAAGTGATAATTAGGGTTAGTATAAAAAATTAAAAAGAAAAAAATTGTTCTTGTGAGTAGGTACTAGATGCGTTGAGTGGGCTCAAACTTCATGTAGAAGCAAGAAATAACCTCACCCATGTCAACTATTTTGCCACGCCGATTAGGATTGTATTCTACCCATTCAAATATTTACCCTTGAATTTTAATTAATTATGTAATTCATTGTTACTTATGTATTTTTTTTTATTTTCAAAATACAAGTTATGACAAGAAAATATGTATGTAATAAATTATAATTCCATCATTAACTAATCTTAAAATACGAAGGTAGAGATAAACTTAACAAAAGTATTATTTGAAGTCTATGTTGCACCGATACTGACACATGATATAGAATATAATACGACACGACACTCCGACACATTATAAAAATGTAAGATTTTGACATGTTAGGACACATTTTGATATTAAATAATATTTTTAATTTATGTAGTGTATATTATATTTAATATTCAATAATTTAACAAAAAAATGAAACTAAATTTATAATACCCATTAATTTTGTAAAGAAACATAAGATATCACAAATATTTATATTAAACTCAATAAAATGATAATCGTAATCCAACGAATTTAATAATTTGAACTAAAAACACAATGTAACATTTACCCCTTCTTGAATCTCTGCAACGTGTGTTTGAGTGTCAGTGTATGTTAAGAAATATTTTTTGACATCAAACGAACAAGTATTCTGTATAAAGCAATGTTTAAGATGCAACTATCACGTGGAGAAAACTGAAAAGAATTATTTAGGAATTATAAAGGAAAGTATGAATTAAACTGAAAAGAATTTTTTCTTTTTTAGTAAAAAGGACAACTGATTTTGGTACTTCCATTGTATTAAAAAAAAATTTGGTCACTTTCCTGTCTCGAACGAAAGCACCATTGTTGTAACAGTAGAAATTTAGCAAGGAAGAGAAGAAGGAGTTGAGATCTGAAGAAGAGAAAAGAGAGGGAAGTTTTGGAAATTTTCTTGTTACTCTTTTCTTATTTCACTTCATATTTAAACACACAAACACACATTACATCACCCTTCACACACACCATGCTTACTACCCTTTATGTGGGCTACTAAATTATACTAACCCATTACATAGTCCTTTAAGTAACTGGGCTTAACCCTACTCCTTGGCCCAACAGTAATGGGCTCGGCAACATTGCCTACCCCTGCAGAAGGCCCAACGTCCGCGATGGGTCCAACCAAAGCCGCTGAAGATGGGCTCGACATGAACGACGCGTCCCAGCCCAATGCGTTCCCCCCAGCCACGCGTGGAAGATCCTGCGGCTGTGCAGTTGCCGACAGTGGATGAGTGTTGAGCACCGTTGGATCGCCTCGAGCCTTGGACAGCTGCTGTGGGACAGAGGTAGATATCTTGGGCAGAGAGAAAGGAGCTTCATGCGCTGCACTGGACAGCTGCTGTGGGACAGAGGTAGATATCTTGGGCAGAGGGAAAGGAGCCGCATGCGCTGCACCTTGTGTGTTCCCAAGGTCTGCCTTTTCCTTTTCCCCAGAGGGGCTTTCTCCCTTTAATTTGACATCCTTCTGCCACTGCTTAGAGTTTCGTCCCAGAACCGCTTGTCCATCCCCTTTTCCATTCTGTTCTTCTGGCTGCGATGGTGGTAACAAAACACCACCTAGTAGCGCAGCTTCATCCTCCCACGTTGAATCTTCTGGCCCGAGCCCAGCCCACTGAACCAACACTTGAGGAATCACTTGTCCCTTGCGCCAAACCGATCTGGATGATATCACTGCCAGCGGTTGGTGATCGAGGGTAGCTGAGGAGTTAGTCTCTGGTAACTGGTGAGTTTGATAAGTGCGGCTTGGGTGAAACGGCCGGAGCAGAGAAATATGGAAGACTGGGTGAATCTTTGAGGAAGGTGGGAGCTTGAGCCGATATGCTACCGAACCGATACGCTCCAGTACCTCGAAGGGTCCATAATAACGAAGAGATAGCTTTTGGGACGAACGGTGGTGAACGGACAGCTGCCTGTAAGGTTGCAACCGGAGCAAAACCATCTCTCCCACGGTAAAGGTCCAATCTTTACGCTTTTTATCTGCTTGTCCTTTCATAATCTGTTGAGCTCTTGAAAGATTATCTTTCAAAGTAGACATGATACTGACACGGTGTCCTAATGTTGTATCCACAGCCTCATTCTTTGAACCACCAAGACAGTAAGCCAGAAAATTAGGAGGACGACACCCAAACATGATCTCAAAGGGGGTACTACCCGTGGAGTGATGAAAGGAAGTATTGTAATGATACTCCGCCCAGCTCAGAAATTTGGACCACGATGCCGGATGCGAATGAACAAAAGCTCGCAGATAAGTTTCTAAACATCTGTTCACCCGTTCAGTTTGCCCGTCAGTTTGAGGGTGATAAGACGAACTAAATTTTAACTGAGTTCCTTGCATTTTGAACAGGGAATGCCAAAAGTCACTGAGGAAAATGGGATCACGGTCAGAGACTATGGAGTGGGGCATGCCATGGAGTTTCCCTACATGATTCCAGAAGAGTTCTGCAATCTTGGGTGCTGTATAATGTGACGGAAGTGAAACAAAGTGAGCAGCTTTCGACAAGCGATCCACAACTACCAGGACGGCGGTGTGACCCAGTGATGGAGGTAAGTGAGTAATAAAATCCATGGTTAATTCAGTCCATAAAGAAGAGGGAGTGTGTAATGGTTGCAAAAGACCCAAAGGAGGGTGATTGGGAGGTTTTATTTTCTGACAAATTTCGCACCTTTGCACATAATCACTAACCTGTCTTCGCATTCCTTGCCAGGTGAAATTT
The DNA here is from genome assembly GCA_032173675.1 of Gastrolobium villosum. NCBI lineage: Eukaryota > Viridiplantae > Streptophyta > Magnoliopsida > Fabales > Fabaceae > Gastrolobium > Gastrolobium villosum. The sequence goes on along the minus strand of JAVKPL010011812.1, from coordinate 34,011 downwards.
CTACTGATTCGTTGTAGAGTGCTCTGAATACCGGAGTGGCCCCCTTGCGGAGAAGTGTGCATATCATGCAATATGTGGTCCAGTAGAGGAGAAGTAGCTGGAATAAAAATGCGGTCACGAAGAAAAAGGAGACCGTTGCGCAAACTCCAGTTTTTCCATTTGTCTATATTTTCCTTGTTTGTAAGGTCTGTAATAATCTGCTTAGTGTAGGGATCGGACTGTAACTCGGATTGTAAGACTGATGTATAATTGAGAACAGGACCAGTAATGGCCAACAGATGTGGGGAGGATTGTGTCCTAGCCCCATCTGACATACGGGAAAGACTGTCAGCCACCACGTTGGATTTGCCAGTCTTGTAAACAATGCTGAAATCAAATCCCAGCAATTTGGATAAAAACTCCTGTTGCTCGGGAGTTTGAATCACCTGATTCATCAGGTGGTGGAGACTCTTGTGATCAGTGCGAATAACAAAGGAGGATCCCAACAAATATTGGCGCCATTTACTTACAGCCGAAGTGATGGCATACATTTCACGAATGTACGTAGACTTAGCTTGCATCGTAGGTGACAGCTTGCGACTGTAAAATGCTAAAGGCCCTTCTTCTTGTAAAAGGACAGCCCCAATCCCAATCCCAGATGCATCCGTTTCCACTGTAAACGGTTTTGAAAAATCCGGTAGTCGTAGAATAGGAGCCCGTAAAAGTGCTTCCTTGAGCTGCTGAAAGGCTACTGCCGCCGACTGTGACCAAGTGAAACCGGATTTGGTTAACAAATCTGTCAAGGGTCCCGCAATGGTGGCATAGTTCTTAATAAACTTGCGATAATACCCAGAAAGGCCCAAAAAAGCTCGAATTTGGGTTGGAGTAGTTGGTAAGGGCCAATCTTGGATTGAGAGCAACTTCTCCGGATCTGGAGAGAGACCCATACACGAAATCACATGACCCAAAAATTGGATAGATGATTTGGCAAATGAGCATTTGGACATCTTAGCAAATAAGTAGTGATAACGTAATAAGTGTAACACCTGTTGAAGGTGAGAGAGATGTTCTGCAAAAGAGCAACTATAGACCAAGATGTCATCAAATTTTCTAAGGAAGGCAGCAAAAACCTCATTCATTGTAGCCTGAAATGTAGAAGGTGCATTAGAAAGACCAAAAGGCATGACTGTGAATTCAAAATGCCCATGATGAGTACGGAAAGCCGTTTTGAATATGTCCTCGGGATGCATGCGCACTTGATGGTAACCGGATCTTAAATCCAATTTAGAAAAAATTGAAGCACCGTGAAGTTCATCAATTAATTCATCCACAGTAGGGATAGGAAATTTATTCTTGATAGTAATGGTGGTATTTACACTATGTATTACCGGTAATATATAATGTAAAGTATAAAAGTTATTATTTTTTTATTTCTTTCTCAAGTTCAATAACAGCTGACGTGACGGGTTCCTATTAATCCGTTGTACCTACAATCATAGTACCCTTGATTTTTTGGTCTGAGATTCGAGGTCTGTTCTAGTGATCCGATACATATGGTCCCATTTCAAAAATAATAAAAGACAAGGGAGTGAGAGGAAATTTTGAAAAAAGTGAGAGATTGAGAGGGAAATACATTTTTCCAACCATAGAAAATGGAAAAAAAAAAAAATGGTCTGTGGATCACTCTAAAAAACTCCCTAAGACCCAGGTTGTTTTATTGGGTGCATAAAACAAACTGAAAAAAAAAAAAACGACAACAAATTGCAACGTTCCACTTGTTATCAGCTCTCAGCTACTCACCCGCTTAATTAAATCGGAAAAATGAAAAATTGTCAAAGATTCAGCCTTAGTCATTACCAAACACAATATTAATTTACAAATACAAACACCCTAATAATCATTTCCACTTTTATTAAACATTAATAAAAAGAATATAATATCAATTTATACTAAGGTGAGAATAAGAATTTTATCTTCAATTTTAATTATTAATCCGTTTATATGGAATAGTTCATTTATTAAATAAATTAGAATTATTAAATATAAATAGAATAAAGATCAAGATTAAATATATAATTAATATAAATAATGATAAATGCTTGTTTTTGACTTTGTATAGGAGATCATTTATAAAATCTTTAGTAAAATTCACTAATTCTACAAGTTTTTAGTTAAAAAAAGAAAAGAAAAAGGTCGTTGAGAAACAGGTTGAAAAGAGAGAGAGAGAGATGGCTTGCGAAGGCAGTTGTGTGCTTCAAGAGCTGCGTCCAACCTCAGGATCTCTGTCTTTCACAGAGGCTTTTCTAATGGTAACTTTTTCTCTCTATGATACCTTTTCTCATGTGTTTTCTTTCGGAGATACATACATTATTGTGATGTTGTCATGTCATGCCATATCATGTGTATGATGTTGTTGGAATAAATGTGGATCTTGAATACTTGATCCATGTCCACCCGCACGGATGCATACCCTTTCATTTATCATTCAATGTTTCATTTTTAATTTCAGGACTCTTATATTTTGGATGGAAAATACTTCTTATAATTCTGATGTAAAATCTTAAAGGATCTAATAATTTCATGTTAACAGAAACAAGATAGTGGATCCATTACTCTCTCAAAAATAATAATAATGAACCACACTACTTTGTCTCTGCCGCATGAAATAACTATCTTATTCAAGAGATAATTATTTACCAATCTTAAATACAACAAAGTGCTCAATCACATATAATATTAGGAATAAGGTAAATTGTTTTTTATTTTATTTTTTGACAAATTTACCTTCCCTTTCTGTGCTATTATGTGCGGTTTTGAAAGACCTGAAGTATTTGGATTCTCATGATTGGGTGAAGGTTGATGGAGATTCTGCAACTGTTGGTATAACTGATCGTGCCCAAGATCATTTGGGAGATGTTGAAAGTGTGAAGGCAACTAGTGATATTAACTCCAGTGAAAGATTTTTTGGATATTCAAGTGTGATGAATCCCGCAATCTTGTGTCGTGTCATCACGTAGTGTATTGAGTTGGCACCGCTAGTACTCTGAATTTGGGATCATTAGCCTAACATAATATCATGAATTTTTATTAACTCTCTGTGTTTTTATGTTGTCCTGCTTTTCTTCTTATAGGTCAACTCAACCGCTTATGAAGATGGATGGATAATTAAAGTCGAAATGAGTAACAGTGGTGAACTTAATAACTTGATGGATTCAGATCAGTACTCCAACTTTTGTGAAGAAGAAGATTCCAAGCACTGATAGTAGTGATGCCAATCATGTGTCTCGACTACTTTATTAGCATTTCTCATGAACTTCAATTTCAGTGGGGTAATAATTTTCTCTCTTTGCCTTGGAAATATAAAATTGACAATGTGGGAAATTTGACAGCAAATAAATCATAGGCTTTTTGAAGTAGTGCCAAATTGTTAGGTTAGATATGGTTTGGGAAAACAAGCTTTTATATCATGAGACAGCAGTTATCATGAGTTTCCTGAATTTAAGATTTGCAATGACGAAGTTTTCATATTCTTTACATGATAAATGTCAGTTGCGTATGACATATTAACTCATTGATAGTTTAGAATGTTTCTTTTCTTTCCCTCAAGCCGGTTAGCTTGTGGAATAGTTGTGTATTGTCCCTTTAAAAATCAGGGTTAAAAAATTCAGTAAATATATTTTTTTTAAGAAAAAAATTGTAAGTTATACTCCTTCCACATTTTTAGGCATACATCACATCTATCCGATCAAAACTTTTACATATATATATAGATGTGAGGCAATAGATGATGTATATTAATTATTTTGTTGAGATACTTGTCACTGAGGGCATGTTTGGTATGATGTATAAGGTCTGATAGTATAAACTTATACTATATGTTATGATATTTTCAGTTGTTTAATGTGACCATCGTATAGTATAAGCTTATATAACAGGATCTCTTTATACATCAAAATGATGTCTAACTTAATCCGGCGGCCTAGGAGTGATGGATTAGGTCTGATAAGGGGTTGATGTATTAATATTGTTTACAAGTACAATTCCCAAGAACTAAATATAATTTCAATATTTATATATTAAAATAATTTTTTTTAATATATTAATTTTTAAAATATTGGAGGATATTAATCTTAGACATTACCATACCAAACGCCGGATAGTAGTAAAATTTAATCTGGTCTTATACTATCAGGTCTTATACTATACTACGCACCAAACATACCTTAAAGGTTTATATGAAAAATTTATCTTTAATTCTTTTGTCCTTATAATTTTAAAAGTAATTGCCAGAGCAACAATTTCATGCCATCTTTACCATAACTTATAGGTTGTCGTACACCACAATCAATGATTTTCTAAAGGGGAAATTTTTTTTATTTATATCTATGAAACTGAAAGTGGCTAGACCCTGCATTTAGAAATTCAACACATAAAATGCAACTCTGCCTGCAGATTTAGTTACAACTATCCAAGTTCAAAAGCCATACTAATTTTTTGAATTACAAAGGATTGAACCTAAGACTTATTCTTAACCCCGCTTTGCCTTAGCACTTGATCTAAGGCCATGAATAACACAGGATAATACTTATTCATATGCTGCAAGAGCTTTATCTGCATTCTGGAACTTAACTGCAAAAGCTCCTCCATAGAGAGATAAACGATTTTTTCCATCACTATCAGTATATATCCCAACATCTTCACAAGATGAGGTGTTTGTAGCACTACAAAAAACAAACTTGTAACCTAAATCATACTCCTTAATTTGGAAACTTCCCATCTTAATTTGATGACTCAGGTAACCTTCAGCACTGTCAATGGCTACATACCACACTTTGGCTAATTCATCCATGACAATCATCCAAGTGGATGAATTATTAGTGAACTTGATGCTTACATTCTCATCTGTAAGAATGATCATTGTTCCTTGAGAGTTTGAAATTGATACTGACAAGCCAAGACAGTTCTTTGAGGCAGATTGAACAACAGCAAGTGGTTGTTTCACCCCAATGCTAGCATATGTAACTCCACCACCCTCTCCATTGAAAAATGGCAAGATGTAGTAGTCACCACCATTTTCTACCCAGTTACCATCTGTGTCAAGCACACTAGCAATGGAAAACTTCAGTTTTATGGTAAAGACAAGGAGAAGGAACAAGAGGGGAAGCAAGGTAGTTGTTATGGTCATTGTTCTGTGCTTTTGTTTTAGAGGATGGGAAAGTAGAGCTTTAGTGGCATACATTTATACATGGTTAAGTATAGGTACTATACATGGAAAACACGAGGAAATTTATGGAAAACGTGGAAAGAGATGATGAATGTTACCATCACTGTGATAGTTGTTGATAGAGACGAGTACAATCGCGCGATAAACGGGTACAATATTTTATTTAACATAAGATCTTATATTAGCAGCATGAGAAAATAACAGGACTTACAGTAGTACATATTTGATAATGGAGTATTGTAATGTTTTGATATTACACTTAAAAAATCACCACTAATACCATCCTCCTTATTCCATAAAGGTAGCTGGAATTATGAGCCTATATGCTTATACTATCAATCCCCGATTGAGAAAAGTCTAACATATACATGTAAATAAAGACAAAATAATATAGCAAAATAGCATGGATACGAGTAAAGGTAGCTAGCAACAATCTTATCACAAAAGTATGCTTTCAGTTTCTGTACTAAAACATGCTAATTTTGTTACTGACTTATGTGAGGGAGTATATTGCTTATATTTTACATTTACTTCCCTGCCTATGAAGATGTATGTTTTGGCATAATGCTATCATGGCAATTGAAGCACTGTTTGAATTTCTCCGTAGGTCCATCAATAATCCGATTAATTCAGTTTAAGTCGGGCAAGGCCACACTGGAAAAACTCTGCTTACTAACTGAGTTGCATATCTATTACTAGAACTCGATACTACTGGTTAAATTGGAATAATTCAATTGATCCATGTGTGTGGTGGCATGACAGTTAAAGCATTGAATATTATATTTATCATATATTTTTCCTTCTCCTAATCTAAATCAACAGCCTGTTGTTCCTTGAGGTTGTTCACTTCAATCTTCATTATTATAGTTATGTCCACTTCATATTTATAGTTTCCACCAAAGCCTTTGTTGGAAATATTACCTGTATTATCTGTAAATATTTGTTTCTTTATTTTATTAGAATTTGGGTTAGGTTTGGGCTAAGCCTATTAGGATTTCTATATATTGTACATTTGTGTATCAATTCAATGTACAGATTTATTTAATGTTCATTTCGTCTCTTGTTATTTTATGTGGTATCAGAGTCTAACAACCTCAATCTTGATCCATTTTTTTTCCAGTGAACCCATACTTCAAGCACCTTAAAATCATTCTCTGTGATCCGGACTGAAAGGTTGCGGCTACAGTATCTTCAAACTCAGATCCTAGAAAATCATTCCGTCGAATTGTGAAAGTGATTTAAAATATGAGTTTCTCTCGATGAGATCTTCGAATAAACACTTTACTCGCTCAAATCCAACAATCTTCAAGTATTAGCTTGTGTTTCGGATTTGAGCGAGTAAGGTGTTTATTCAAAAACCTCATCGAGAGGAACTCATGTTTTAAATCACATTCGCAATTCGACGGAAAGATTTTCTAGGATATGAGTTTGAAGATACTGTAGTTGCAACCTTTTAGTCTATATCATAGAAATTTTAGCCGGTTTCAGGAAGTGAAACCTACTGGCTTTGTTCTACTCATTGATACGATCATTCTGAGTGTTCACTCGCCTTAAACAGAGATCGGACGAAGGAGACATGGCGATTTGAAGTTCTCGGTACATTTTCCTCCAAATTTTAATAACCAGGAAATATTTCGGTGAGTTCCAGCAGCAGGGGTAGTCCAACTTAAGGTTTTTGGGCGCTCTGAATCTATTTTTGGGGTCTGTTATGGCAAATTCCAATTCTAAAGAGTGGTTCGACAAAAGTTATTGTATTTGAAGTCCGTGATTGGTGACACACAAATCCTCTCCTTTCGGTTAGTTTTGTGATCTGACATCTCTGATTTTCTTTCGGTGATTATGGATTCTTCTATCTCTTCTTTTTCCGATTGGTCGAGGATGTAAACCCTCTAAGGGTCGATTAATTTGCACTCATTGTCATCAGACCAATCATATTGTTGATCGTTGTTGGAACCTCTATGGCAAGCCACCTCAGCCACCTCGAACTGCACCACAACCCCATGCCTCTCTTCTTAATGAATTTATGACTTGGTGGTCTAAGAAACAAGCATCTGATTCTACTACCTCCATTGCTCTATCTGGTAATTCTTATGTTGGGATCTTTTAGTTACAATATTTTGGCCTTTGGACTCTTGATTTTAGGGATTCTGGTCATATTTCTGGTAATAAGTCTCAGTTCACTTCTCTTTGTACTTCTCGTTCATTTCCTACTATTACTATGGCCAATGGGTCTTCGGTCTAATCTTGTGGGCTCAGCACGGTTCTTCTCTTCTATACTTTATCTCTGTATCTTATTCTTTATATTCCCGATTCCCCTTTTAACTTTCTTTCCATTAGCCGTTTGACCAAATCCTTTGATTGTGTGGTTTCTTTTATGAAAACTTATTTTATAGGACCGAAGTTCGTGGAAGGTGATTGCCAGAGGATGTGAGTAGGGGTGTAAAAGAGATGAGTCGTATAATAGCCCAACATAATTAATTAGCAAATTACATGTGATTAGATAATTAAGCATGTAAAAGTGAGTAAAAATAAGTAAATTCCATAACAAAATTAGTTGGGGTCACTCTTGAGCTAAAAGGTGCACTCAGTGAAAATTAAGGGGTATAAATGGGTGTAGACAAAAGTACCCAAAATATAAAAATGGAAGTAGAAATATTTCTAGAAAAACATTCCAGACTATTAGGTAAAATTTGGTAATTAATGGAGTTGAATAGATAGATGAACTAATACCCGCCTATGGCCACTTAACATAAGTTAAGTGACTTGAATGCTAAAAGAACCCCATTTTCCCCTCCCCAAACCCGTCGACCACAAAGAAGAAAAGGAAGAGGAGAAGACTCCATTGATGGCCTCTTAACCTAGCTCCCTTCATTCTTAACCTTTTTCCTTGATTCAAAAGCCTAAACCACTTAGATTCTTCCCCTCATCATTAATCCTAGCTTGGTTCTTAGTGGGAAGTATTGTGATGTGGGATTTATTTCTCCAAAGTTTCGACCCATGTGGAGAAATTGAGAGATTTGTTGGCTTCTACGTCCATGGAAGCTTGAGGATTAACCAATCCTTGGTTGTGCAACCATTGGTGGTAAGATTCTACTCCTTGAACTCTATTTTCATGGAAAATGCATGATTGGGGGAGATGATGAATAGTGTTTAGGGTTTGTGATTATGTGAGTGAATTGACTATGTTCTAGGAAGATTGATGCCTAGTATATGTTGAGAAAAATGCTAGGAATGACATTTAATCGGTAAAAATGAGCTTAGTTGGTCATATGATTTTGTTTTGAAAATTACAAGATTATGCACTTGACTACTGTTTGGCTTGTTTTGTAATAAATGGTTTGGTTTGGTTGATTGTTGATTATGTCCATGTGATGTTTAGGATTAAGGCATTTGGACCAACCTTGAGTAACCAACCGTTGGAGCAAGCTATGGAGCTCGATTAGCTCCTTGGAATTGGTATTAGTGTTGTGAAGGTTGGTGAAGAACAAAGGCTGAATTGGAAGCTTGAGGTAAGCCTTCGGACCTTGGGTGTAATTCCCTTTATTGTTCCACCAAGCCCTGAACGGGTAATGGTTGTGTTGATGTATATAAATGCAATGAAATAGTATAATGCTTTGTTATATGTATTTGCATGCTTTGGTGTGACATAGGATGGTGTTTCCCTATGTTGGTATGTTGCATGACCATGCGTAAATCATACTTGGTAGTTTAGCTGACCAACATGACTATTTGCATCTGAGTATCCTTAGGACAGCTCGAGAGCTTGAGGGATTTCTCCTAGAGATGTTGTGTACACTTGCATGGATATGTATTTACTGCATTTTTATTGTTATTGCTATTACACTGTTATTGAACTATGAGGTGGAGAGATGCTCCAAGGACCCCTGGTTTACTGGATATATTCGTATATCTCACCCCGTGTTGTGGGGACCCCCTTTCAGGCAAGGATGCTGCAGGAGCCTCTGATGGCAAGTGGCCATATTTGAAGTAATGGATATATGAAGATCTAGCATCAATGGAATTAAGCATGCCATTTTGTAGTTCCTATGTATAGAATTGTTAAGTGAAAGTCATTTGTTATATGCATGTTATGTTTTAATTCGATGGACTTAGCCTATGCTCATCCCCTTTGGTATCTTTTTTGTTGATGGGAGCCAAGGAGTTGATCATAGTGTTTTGTCGCTAAGTCCCACGAATTGTAATTAAGATTTATGACAATGATGTAATGTTGTAAGTATTGGATATATGTATATATGATGAAATGGTATGCATGCTTCTCTTAGTGAATGAGTACCTAGAGAGACTAGAATTCATGTATTGAAAGGATTATATGATGTAAATTAGGTGAAAGAAGACCTTTAGGTTGGAAAACCAATTAAAAACAAAGATATCCTACCTTGTTGTCCAGATTTCGTATCCTATATGATAGATTTGGACCCTTGTGTCTTGATGAAAGTTGTAGATATTTTTCTTAGCTTTCCAATGAGACCAAGATTGTGTAATTTGAATGTGTACACCTCAAGTTATGGTTAAAACACCACAGGTAGGTCAAATTGCCCTGTTTTGGTACTTGCTCCTGACTGCCCACGCTATGAGTGTGAGATTCACGCTATGAGCGTCAACCTCTCTGACTGCTCATGCTACGAACGTGAGATTCACGCTATGAGCATGGGGATCCTGGGGATTTCAGCATTCAATTTCTTAGAAATCTCATAACCTGGGCTACGGTGCTCCGATTTGAGCGCGGTTTGAACCCACGCGTAACTAATGGAAAATCCTATAATATATTGGACAAATGTAGACCATAATAAATGAAATGATTGTATGGTATTAAGCTTATATTATTTTATTCCGCAATGTAATATGGTTATGATCACGCATTTGGGTAATTTAAATTCGGCTTGGTTTTAAAAGAAAAACTTAACCGGATTTTAATTGAACCAATGTGATTGTAACTGCGCTTAATATCATAAGTCGATGTTAACAAACCGGTTCTAGAACAGGGTGTTACATTTTATGGTATCAGAGCAGTTTTGTAGGGAAACTTGTAGACTATTGTAATATGTGTTTGGTGTTTAATGCTTTATAGTTGTTTTGGTACTCTTGATGATTATTGCATTTGTGATCACTTAGTGTGAGCCTGATCAACTCATTTCTTTGTGTAACTTGTGTAGTGTCATGACGAGGAACCGGAATAACGTTGAGGCATCGAATGCAAATGCTTAGCCATATCCTGTTTTAGCTGCTTTGGTTAGGCCCCGAGGTGGTCGTGGGGCAACAGTTGGGCAGCCGGATCCTATGGCTGAAACCCTGGCAGCTGTACACAGGGAGTTGGAAGTTAGTCGTCGAGCTAACGAGAACTTGCTCAAGACAAATGAGGACACGCGGAATGCTATGGCCGCGATGATGAATGAATTGAGGGCGATGAGGGGTGCTAGACCCGAGAATCGGCAACCCTCTCCTCCTCCTCACACTGCCACACCTACTCCACCTGCTCACAATGAAGAAGATAGGGCGGGTAATAATGAGGGTGAAGCCAGTCACCACTCAGGTAGTCATAGCCATCACACTGAGGTGCGTCAACCACATGCAGAACATGTTAATGAGCACAAGGCCGAAGAAAGGAGATTAATGGCTTTCAGAAAACACAAACCTCCTTCCTGTAAAGGAGAATATGACCCTATGGTGGCAGCAAAATGGCTCCAAGCTATGGAGAAGATTTTCAGGGTGATGAGATACCCTGATGCATTGAAATTGGTCTACTCCATGTATATGTTGGAAGAGGAAGCGGAGGATTGCTGGACTAATACAGTGCAACCTTTAGAAGCTGAAGGCCAGGAAATTACCTGGTGATTGTTTGAGACACTGTTCTTAGACCACTACTTTCCTAGAGAGGCTAGGGAAAGGTCTGAATGAGAAGATTTCTCATAAGATGTCAAACCGTGACATCCGAGAGTTTAGCCGATTTGTGAATCAGTGTCGGAAGGTAGAAGAGGTATATGGTGTGTCCAGTACCAAGAAGCCCTCTGAGGCCCAAGCACCTACTGCCAATAAAGCAACGGGCTCAGGTTATTGAAGGAACAAAAAGATGAAAGATAAAAAGCTGAGTGTGAACAACCCAGCCGACATATTTAAGAAGCCGGGAACTCAAAGGAATTTTACTGATAGAGGACCCCCTCCTAAGTGTAAAGGTTGTGGAAAGGAGCATAGAGGTAAGTGTGCTACCGGTGAAATTATTTGCTATAAATGTGGAAGGCCCGACCATTACTCTAGACAGTGTCCTCAGAATGAAGTGAGGACGACAGTTCAAGCTGCGGCTTTTCTTGTTTCGGTTGTTCCACCTATGATAGAGTCACAGACGGTTGGTAGGGTATACACCATGGACCGTCAGCAATCAGAGAAGGCTCCAAACCTTGTGAAAGGTATAATTTATATTGATAATATGAATATTGAGGTCTTGTTTGACTCAGGAGCTACACACTCCTGTATGTCTGATTTTATGGTCGTTGGGCTAAATTTGCAAATGTATGACATTTCTCCTCCAATGAAAGTGGCGACTGCTACTAGAGAGAAGTGTTACACATCAGTATTATGCAAGGATGTTGAATTTAAATATGAAGGCCGAGATTATGAGCTGGATTTTATTTGTTTGCCTATGATCAGTCTCCAAGTTATCTTGGGAATGGATTGGTTATCAAAGAACTGTGTTATGATAGACTGCTGTGGAAAAAGAATTGTGCTTTCTGCTGATGATTATGCTACTAGTTCTTCCCCATATCTATCTGTGTTGCAGGTTAGAAAGGCTTTGAGGGCCGGGGCATTGGGATATGTCTTTGTGGGGGGTTTAGTGGGTGGAAGTCATAAGGAGATTGACAATATTCCCGTGGTGAAGGAGTTTGTGGATGTGTTTCCGTATGAGATTCCGCAGCTTCCACCTCATAGAGAGATTGAGTTCACCATTGATTTGTTGCCTGGTGCGAGACCCATTTCTCTGGCTCCATATCGGATGTCACCACCGGAATTAGCCGAGTTAAAGAAGCATAGTGAGGAGCTTTCGGCTAAGCAGTTCATCAGGCCTAGTGTGTCCCCGTGGGGAGCACCAGTGATATTTGTCACGAAGAAGGACGGTAGTATGAGATTGTGCACTGATTACCGTCAGTTGAACAAAGTTACTATTAAGAATAAGTATCCTCTCCCTCGCATAGATGATTTGCTTGATCAGTTGAGGGGTGCTTGTGTCTTTTCGAAAATTGATTTGAGGTCAGGTTATCATCAGATCCAAATTAAGCAGGAAGATATTCCGAAGACTGCTTTCCGATCTAGATATGGACATTATGAGTATCAGGTAATTCCATTTGGACTCACTAATGCTCCGGCGGTGTTTATGGATTATATGAATCGCATTTTCAAGCCGTTTCTGGATCAATTCGTGATTGTGTTTATTGATGATATCCTGATATATTCCAAGAGTAAGGAAGAGCATGTGAATCACTTGAGAACTGTATTGCAAATCCTCAGGGATAAACAGTTGTATGCAAAGCATTCTAAATGTGAATTTTGGCTTTCTCAAGTGCAATTTCTGGGTCACTTCATTTCTGCTGATGGGGTGGCGGTTGATCCTAATAAAATCGAGGCAGTTATTGATTGGGAGAGGCCCAAGACTGTGACTAAAGTAAGGAGTTTTCTTGGTTTGGCTGGTTATTACCGGAGATTTATTAAAGGATTTTCGAAAATGGTTCTGCCATTGACCCGTTTGACCCGGAAGGATACTTCATTTATTTGGACGCATGAATGCGAAGAATGTTTTCAGAAGATAAAGGAAAAGTTGACGAATGCTCCGATGTTAGTACTTCCTGATCCGGAAGGTGAATTTGAGTTATACATTGATGCTTCTAAAAAGGGATTGGGTTGTGTGCTGATGCAAGATAGGAGAGTGGTAGCGTATGCTTCGAGACAACTGAAACTGCATGAAGAAAACTATCCGACCCACGACTTAGAACTTGCTGCAATCGTTTTTGGATTGAAACAGTGGAGGCACTTCTTATATGGAATGAAGTTTGTCATATTTAGTGACCACAAGAGCCTAAAGTACTTATACGATCAAAAAGAGTTGAATATGAGGCAACGACGGTGGACTGAGTTCTTAAAGGATTACGATTTCGAACTGAAATATCATCCCGGCAAGGCTAATGTTGTAGCGGATGCATTGAGCCGAAAGTCATTGAACATGGAAAACATGATGAAGAGAGATTTTGATGTAATTGAAAGGTTCAGAGACATGAAATTTTCTGAAGTCTTTCCGGGCAGAATTTGTGACATCGAAATTACAAGAATTAAGAACGAAATGATGACCAAGATTAAAGAAGCTCAACTGCAAAATGAAAGTGCTAAACGACTGAAAGTTCAGAGTGGTTTATCCTGCAATGATGAGGGTATACTATTATATCAGGGTCGTATTGTTGTACCTAGATAGTTGACAGAGGAAGTGATGACAGAGGCCCATAGAGGTCAATTCACTGTCCATCCGGTTGCTGCAAAGATGTATAAGAACCTAAAGATTAATTTCTGGTGGCCTGGTATGAAGAAAGATATTGCTGAATTTGTCTCCAAGTGTCTCACATGTCAGAAGGTCAAGATTGAGCATCAAAAGCCTTCTGGTATGTTGCAACCACTAGATGTTCCTGAATGGAAATGGGAAAGTATCTCCATGGATTTTGTGGTGGGTTTGCAGCGAAGACAGGCTAGTTATGATTCTATATGGGTAATTGTGGATAGATTGAAAAAGTCCGCATAATTTTTACCTGTTCGGGTAGATTTCTCTACTGAGAAATTGGCCAGGCTCTATGTGAAGGAGATTGTGAGGCTTCATGGGGTGCCTGAGAACACTGTTAGTGATCGGGACCCGAAGTTCACTTCTCGCTTATGGGGAGCATTGCAGGAGGCTCTTGGCACTCAGTTGAGACTGAGTACTGTCTATCATCCACAGACGGATGGTCAGACTTAGAGGACCATTCAGACGTTTGAGGATATGCTGAGGGCTTGCACTCTGGAGCAGGGTACGGCATGGGATCGATACCTTCCACTGATTGAGTTTTCATATAATAATAGTTTTCATGCTAGTCTGGGTATGGCTCCCTACGAGGACTTGTATGGTCGTAGGTGTAGGACACCTACTTGCTGGGCAGAGGTTGGAGACACAGAGCGGTTTGGATTGAATTTTGTTCAGGAGACCACTGAGCAGATTAAAATGATTAGTGATCGTCTGAAAAAGGCTCAAGATCACCAAAAGAGTTATTATGATCTCAAGCATCGTCCTCTAGAGTTTGAGGAGGAAGATCATGTGTTTCTAAAGTTATCACTAGTTACGGGTGTGGGACGAGCCCTTGGAGTGAGGAAGCTGAGTCCTAGATTTATTGGACCCTATCAGATTCTACGTAGGATGGGACCGGTTGCCTACCAGCTTGCCTTACCTCCTCAACTCTCCAATGTGCATGATGTGTTCCATGTTTCTCAGCTAAGAAAGTATATAGCTGATCCTTCTCATGTGGTTCAACCTGATGACATAGAGATTCGGGAAAATTTGAAAACTACTGTTGGGCCACTGAAAATACTCGAGCGAGATGAGAAGAGGCTGAGGAATAAAACCATTCCTATGGTGAAGGTTCAATGGGAAGGAAGGACACCTGAAGAGTCCACTTGGGAGCGGGAAGACGAACTTCTCCGGCAGTATCCTGAGTTTAAGGAGAGGTATGTTCTTGATTTTGCGGACAAAATCGCTAAAAGGTGGTGTGACTATAATAGCCTAACATATTTAATTAGCAAATTACATGTGATTAGATAATTAAGCATGTAATAATGAGTAAAAATAAGTAAATTCCCTAACAAAATTAGTTGGGGTCACTCTTGAGGTAAAAGGTGTACTCAGTGATAATCAAGGGGTATAAATGGGTGTAGACAAAAGTACTCAAAATATAAAAATGGAAGTAGAAATATTCCTAAAAAAATATTCTAGACTATTGGGTAAAGTTTGGTAATTAATGGAGTTGAATATATAGATGAACTAATACCCGCATATGGCCACTTAACATAAGTTAAGTGACTTGAATGCTAAAAGAACCCCATTTTCCCCTCCCCAAACCCGTCGACCACAAAGAAGAAAAGGAAGAGGAGAAGACTCCATTGATGGCCTCTTAACCTAGCTCCCTCCATTCTTAACCTTTTTCCTTGATTCAAAAGCCTAAACCACTTAGATTCTTCCCCACATCGTTAATCCTAGCTTGGTTCTTAGTGAGGAGTATTGTGCTGTGGGATTTCTTTCTCCAAAGTTTCGACCCATGTGGAGAAATTGAGAGATTTGTTGGCTTCTACCTCCGTGGAAGCTTAAGGAGTAACCAATCCTTGGTTGTGGAACCATTGGTGGTAAGATTCTACTCCTTGAACTCTATTTTCATGGAAAATGCATGATTGGGGGAGATGATGAATAGTGTTTAGGGTTTGTAATTATGTGAGTGAATTGGCTATGTTCTAGGAAGATTGAGGCCTAGTATATGTTGACAAAAATGCTAGGAATGACGTTTAATCGGTAAAAATGAGCTTAGTTGGTCATATGATTTTGTTTTGAAAATTACAAGATTATGCACTTGACCATGGTTTGGCTTGTTTTGTAATCAATGGTTTGGTTTGGTTGATTTTTGATTATGTTCATGTGATGCTTAGGATTGAGGCATTTGGACCAACCTTGAGTAACCAACTGTTGGAGCAAGCTATGGAGCTCGATTAGCTCCTTGGAATTGGTATTCGTGTTGTGAAGGTTGGTGAAGAACAAAGGCTGAATTGGAAGCTTGAGGTAAGCCTTTGGACCTTGGGTGTAATTTCCTTTATTGTTCCACCAAGCCCTGAACGAGTAATGGTTATGTTGATGTATATAAATGCAATGAAATAATGTAATGCTTTGTTATACGTATTTGCATGCTTTGGTGTGACATAGGATGGTGTTTCCCTATGTTGGTATGTTGCTTGACGATGCGTAAATCATACTTGGTAGTTTAGCTGGCCAGTAAGACTATTTTCATTTGAGTATCCTTAGGACAGCTCGACAGCTCGAGGGATTTCTCCTAGAGATGTTGTGTACACTTGCATGGATATGTATTTACTGCATTTTTATTGTTATTGCTATTACACTGTTATTGAACTATAGGGTGGAGAGATGCTCCAAGGACCGCTGGTTTACTGGATATATTCGTATATCTCACCCCGTGTTGTGGGGACCCCCTTTCAGGCAAGGATGCTGCAGGAGCCTCTGATGGCAAGTGGCCATATTTGAAGTAATGGATATATGAAGATCTAGCATCAATGGAATTAAGCATGTCATTTTGTAGTTCCTATGTATAGGATTGTTAAGTGAAAGTCATTTGTTATATGCATGTTATGTTTTAATTGGATGGACTTAGCCTATGCTCATCCCATTTTGGTGCTTGCTCCTGGCTGCCCACGCTATGAGCGTGAGATTCACGCTATGAGCGTTAACCTCTCTGACTACTCACGCTACGAGCGTTAGATTCATGCTATGAGCGTGGGGGTCTTGGGGATTTTAGCAATCAATTTCTTAGAAATCTCATAACTTGGGCTATGGTGCTCCGATTTTAGCACGGTTTGAACCCACGCATAACTAATGAAAAATCCTATAATATATTGGACAAATGGATACCATAATAAATGAAATGAGTGTATGGTATTAAGCTTATATTATTTTATTCCGCAATGTAATATGGTTATGGTCACGCATTTGGGTAATTTAAATTCGGCTTGATTTTAAAAGAAAAATTTAACCGGATTTTAATTGAACCAATGTGATTGTAACTGCGCTTAATATCATAATTCGATGTTAACAAACCGGTTCTAGAATGGGGTGTTACAAGTCGAGCCAAACTTTAGCTTAAACGAGCCAAGCCTACGAAAAATATTTTGAGCTTGGCTTGGCTCATTAGCTTGGTACAAGCTAAATTCTAGGCTTGACTTGGTTTGTTTATAAAAAATTAAAGACTTGGCTCATTTATAATAATAAAATATATTTTTTTTTCAAACTCACACATTCAAATGTTGGGACTATAAATGCATCAAATTTTGTATTCCTTTGTCAGAGAAAAAATAATCATAAAACCCACTTAGTCCATATATATTTTAAGATCGAATAATAAGTTCCATAATTTATTCTTAAACATAGATCCAGCTCATGAAATAGAGAAAGTGGGGGAAGAATATTTTAAGAAAAGTATGTAATATAGACTAACCTTTATAGCTTTTCAGTGACAACAGTTTGTAATATTAAAAAAATAACAGTTATTATGACCTTTATTAAAATAACCAAACAAATCCAACAAACAATTGAACCTCATCTCATGTGATCATCATTCCCATCCTCAAATCAGAACAAAGAGGTTAACAATTAATATTCACTGATAACACCTAACCAAAGAAAAAAGCTACCTATTAGCACTATTACCAGACCTCATGCTACTCCAGGGGAGCTTAGCACTTACCCCAAAGTCAATCAGCACCTTTATACGAGCAATTTGATAAAAAATAGGGTTAACGATTTAGTGACATAAAAATATATTATTTATTATAATAATATATCGGGGCAACTCACGGACTTTCAAGCCAAGCCTTATTAAATTAGGCTTGAGCTTGTTTGCTAAACAAGCCCTTTTTAAATCTTGAGCTAGTTCTGTTTATTAAACAAGACAGGCCAAGCCAAGCTTAAAGCAAGTTAAGCCTTGGGCCCTTGACAAGCCACTCGGCTCATTTACACCCCTAGATGTGAGTCTCACGGTCTCTATCAAAATTTTGCTTCTTCTTTAGCTTGCTCTACTATGGACTCCCCCCTCACTATCCATACTTATTTAGGTCATCCAAGTCTTGCCAAGCTTTAAAAGATAGTATCTCATTTATCGTCTTTTTCTAGTTTACATTGTGTGTCATGTCAATTTGGGAAACATAGTCATAGTATGTTCCCATGTCGTCGAACTTTGTCTCCTTTTTCTTTGGTTTATTTTGTTATTTTTTCCTTTTTTTTCCTTCTTTTCCTTCAATTTTTTCTTTCACTTTATTTGAGTTTATTAACTAATCTCTTTAATTAATTTAGAATAACGATATTCTTGATATTCAAATCTGATGTCACCCTTAGGGAGCATTTGGTAGTGGAGAATTTTTTTTTTGCCTAGAAATATGGTGGAAATGTGAATTTTTTTAGAAAGTTACCAAAAAAAATTTTGGTCGGCTAAAATTTTCCCATGAATATCGAGTCAATTTTCTTGATTCTATTTTTGGTAGATTCAAATATTGATGAGATTGTAAACTGAATTTACAAAATTAACCTTAAGCCTTTTTTTATTTGGCCAGGTTTTTTTTCTTCTCTCTGTCTCAACTTGATTTCGCCACCAAGATCGAACGAAAAGAGTGCTGTTGTCAAGCCAGCCCTAGCACGGCAGCACCCTTGACCTCTTTTGTCAGAAGATAAGTTTCCCAAGAAGCAAAGGCTAAGAATATAGGTGCAGTAAACAAAAAATAGTTTTAACTAAGATAGAGATGTTTCCAAAACTGAGTAACTCTACAATTGAAATAAGGATCAAATTTGTGAATAACACTCATACTTTATAACGAAGAAGAGACGGATCGGGAAGGTGAAAACACCGATCAAGATCAGGATGAAGAACCTTAGAACGTTACCAAAAGGTATACCTGATGGAGCTACTATTTTGAGATTCGAAGCTTGCCATTGATGGGAAATCAAGCCTCGAAGAGTGAAAGTGTGAGAGTGTGAGAGTGTAGTCAATGAGTGAAGAAAGGTTCCATGAGTCCAACACCCTCCCAATCATATTTGCTGCTATCGATTTCTTGAATTCCAACAGAGATCGGAGCTCCGGTTGGGACAAAGAAAAAACTGAAACAAAGAGTGAAGGAATAAGAAGAATAAGAAGAAAGGGATTCATTGATTTATTAAACAAAGAAAAATAATAAGAGCTCCGGTTAGGACACTAAAAGCAGGGGGTATTTTTTTTTTTGAAAAATGGGTCAACATTTTTCCACCATGTGGTATTTCTAAAATACCACTTATTTAATGGTATTTTGGTATAGGATTTTTGTGTGTAAAGTAAAATCCTGGGATTTTAATTTTCCTATGAAAATTTTTACACTCCCTTGTATCAAATGTGGGTAAATCAGATACCCAATGTCACTTTCCCGGAAATTTTAAAATTTTCCATGTTACAAACATACCCAATTACATCTTTGAAGCGACTACGTTCTCGGGTATCCCCACAAGCTTCAACTCTTTAAACCGGCACTACAAGAAACACGACATTTAGGCACACTCGTTTAGCCACGGTAACAGAAATCACAAGGTACCAAATTCTCTCCCTCTTTTTCCTGACATTTAATAAGCAAAAAAATAAAATAAAATGCCTAACAGAGTCAAAGAAGCGTTTCCAGATTCTTCCAATTAAGGTTCGTTAGGTCCACTTTACTTTTTTATTTTTTATTTTTTATCCAAAATCGAACTTTCCCAAGAAAATAAAAAGTTTTTCTCTTCTATTTTCTCTTCGCTTCTTCTTCCCTGGCAATTTCACAATGGCGTTGAGCTTCAACAATTGAAGAACCGTTCTAACTCTTTGCCTATTCTTTCTATGGTTTTTTTCAACCGATTGCTAACCTTCGCTTAGGTCCGACCTGAAAGTAAACTGGCCTTTGAAGGCCGATGCATGTAAGGTGTAAAACAAAATTTTTTACTGCGGAACATACATGCACACATAGGTTCATGCTTTAAGACAGCATGATGTTACCTTGTTTTTGGCCTGATCAGTCAGGGAGATCAGATGTCAGGCTTGAAGGGTTCAAACCCTCTAATGGTGATCCACACCACCGTTCGTCAATGATGCAAGAACCCTTTCTTGAAAGCCACCAGATGAACACCACAGTGAGGCTTGCTATGCGCACAAGTGGTGAAGGTGGAGGCTAGGTATTCTGTTTGGAAAGGTGTAGTGAGCTACCCTACAGAATGGTGCATAGATGGAGGAGAGTTGGCTAGGTTTTCACAAAACCCTAAGGTGAGGAACAAGTCATGCGCACACTTGGAGAGGGGGAGGGATTTAAATCATTCAAAATGAAAACAAAATTTCAAAATCATTTGAAATTTGCGCATGGATTAGGGAGGATAAGGTGGAGCTGTTGCAAAACAAATTTTGCCAACAACCTCCAATCTTATCCACGTGAAATTAAGTTCAAAATAATTTAAACTTAAATTCATAAACTATCATATAGTATATACTTTTCATGCACATAATTCAGCCCTAGAAAGGGTCTAAATATATTGAGTAGTTGCATTCAAAATTTGAATCAACTCACCCACTGATTCCCTCAACCACCAAATCTGAATGAAGGTTTGTTTTAAGTGATAAGATGACATTCTTATCACCTAAAACTTGCGCACCAAACAGCCAAGGAAGTGCCTCCAAAGATGCTTCTTGATCCAAGGAATATGCTCCAATAAGATCCTGTCTTATCCTTTTGTTATGAAACAACTTTTCAAAACCAATTCAAATTCGAATTCAAACACTTGAATTCAAACGTTCAAACATTCAAATTCAAAATTCAAAATTCAAAATTTCAAATTTCAAATTCAAAATTCGAATTTCAAAATTCAAATCCAAATTCAAATTTCAAAATTCCAAATTCAAATTTCAAATTTCAAATTCAAAATTCGAATTTCGAAATTCAAATTCTAAATTCAAATTTCAAAATTCAAATTTCAAATTTCAAATTCGAAATTCAAATATTTGATTATTAATTTAACTAATTAAATTAATTAGTAATGGCTTGGACTATCCAAGCCCATTACTAAACTCCATGCACCACCCACCCATTTAGGTGGGCTTCCAAACAGCTTCTTGGGCTAACAACCATTATTAGGCCCAATACCTTTAAAGCTAGTCCATCATGACTACAAGGTGTTAGTGTGTGACCCATTAGGTCCAACTTAGCTTCTGACATAATTGGGCTTGGGCCCGACAAGCCCATAACCCAATTAATGACAACACAGAGCACTAGCAATGCTTTGTTGCCCCAGAACTAGTCAGATTAATGACTTGATCAACCTATTTCACATATTTGGTTGCCGTATGTATTTCCCTCCGTCTCGGTTATCTTCCCATTAACCTAGGGTAAGGAAATGTATCAACCCCTGCGGTTTAGGGTAAGCTTTATTTGAAATAGGGAATCTTCAATTTACTGACTCTAAAGGCAGATCATCTCATGATCTCTTTTACTATGCATAGATTCCCGAGTCCCTGTAAATGTCATCCCGATTTCTCCGGTTTACAGATAACCTAATCTCTCACAGAGATTTGACGAATTCTTTCAGCTTATTACCCTAGCCCTGTGCCCTTTAAGGACACGCCCAACAGTATCTATGAGTCTCCATGTTTCAGGCAGACGAGGTATACAATCAAAACATGCCTTCAAGAACACAGTCTAGGTAATAACTTTTGGTCTAAGGAAAGACATACCCAAACATAAAGAGATTACTCTAATGACACTATCTGTGAGATTTCCTCATAGAGTCTCTTTTGGGTCTGTTCAGTGCGAGCTATACTCTTATAGGTCCACCCACGACTTTAGCTAAGATATCTCCATATCTGCAGCTCATGAGGTCTTTACCTTGTATATAGATAGGTCGTACTAGTCTTTACTCGAGATCACTGATCCCCAAACTCAGTGTCTCTAGACTAGGAACATATAATTAGGAATAGACATGCAATATCCTTGAATCCTCATGATCGTGATCTCATCACAGATACTCAAGAGATACCTGTTCTATTCCAAGGGGTTTATCCAGTTTGTTCATATAATATTAACAGTAATATCGAGACATAATATGAAACTGAATAAATAGTGCTTACATTTATTTGCGACAAACAAAGTTCTACATCTAGTGTCCTTTATTTAATCAAAAGATTGTCTCTAGGACACCCATATGCTAACACGACCCTTCTCGTATAGTCTCTGCGTTTTCTTGCATGAATCGTGTTCATAATGTGTTTGATTTGTATGAGTAGGACTCTGGTTCAGGCTATGGAGGAAGATTCCGGTGGATATATGGATCTCGGCGATTTCAAATTCGATACCCACGATGAGTGCATCGGAAGCTGCAGCAAGGGCGGAAGTGGCAAATCTAAGGCTTCAAAAGCCGTTTCCAAGTCCAGCAAAGCAGGTCTTCAATTTCCCGTTGGCCTTGTCGCGCGCTACCTCAATTTCCCCTGTTTATCTCTTTTCCGTTCTCGAATACCTTGTTGCTGAGGTTCCTTATTTTGTTGTTTTAATCGATTTATTCGTTTATTTAATTTTCTTTATTTGGTTGTGTTCCTTTCTGATGGTTTGAAATGTTGTGGTGTTATTTAAATTATCTACTGACATGTTTCATTCGTTACAAATAATAATGCAAGTGCAACACCATTACCGCCATCTATTCTCAGTCGGGTATAGGTTGGCAGGTACAAAGATGGCTAATACTTGAACATTTAAATATCAGTAAAAAATAAAACTATTGCATTTATAAATAATAATAGTGGTAAAAGGTCATATCGATTATAATGATGATTTTTCACCAACCAATCAAGTGTAACTTTCGGGTATAATTCCTCATGCATCTTATTTGTGTTCTCAGGGAGTTGGCATTCTGTTATCAGGATTGTTCGGAACAATTAATGGATCCTCTGTGTCCGTGTAATACTGAGTTTGTTCTGTTTGTATTCTTTAGTTTAGTTAAGAGGAAACACAATTATGTTGTTAATGAAAGGAATTTATTTGGTTTTCCTACAAAGAAAATGCAGGAATTTATTTAGTATAGTTTGTTCTGCTTGTTCTTTGCTTATGTTGGTATGTTTGGTTGAAGATATACTTTACATGTATTTAGTCTTTGATTTATCTTTATACTTACAAAAAAGGAATGCCTTTTTTTTTGTTTCTTTTAAATAAATAAAAAACCCTCTTCTTCCATTTTCACATTATTTTCCCGAGTTACCAATGCCACAAAACACAAAAAAAATGAATTATAAATAATGAAAACTTAACAGGCATAATATTAAAAGATAAATATGAACCTGAATGAATTTAAGTATTTAACTCTCTAATTTTGCTATTGCAGAAAAAGGTAGTTTAATAACTATTGAACTTTGTGGCAATGGAAGGACCAATAATTTTGTTTGCTAGTGGATGAACTCACAGAGATTGTATCCGCTGGATTCAGTAGATGCAATAATAATAATGATGATGATGAGTCTTATGGTGATGGGTTTTCCTTATTTTCTGCCAATTTTTCCATTGATAGGTAAGTGGCTATATGCAATATTTTACATGAACTAGCCCTTTTATTTTTTTATTTTCCAAATGGTACCAATTTATTTATTTCATTCACCGTGCTATGTCTACGGTGGCAGATGAGCATGGTTTGAGACATGTGTTGCTATGCAGGGTGATATTAGGGAAGGTAGAAGCTGTTCCTGCTGGTTCAAAGCAGAACCAACCAAGTTCCAAGCAATATGACTCAGGGGTGGATGATATTTCAACACCCAAAAGACATATTATATGGAATGCTTTTACGAATTCATACTTTCACCCAGATTATATTCTGAGTTTCAAGTTTAATTATATGAAGGGTAAGTGGGGTAACCTTTTCAGTAAAAGTATGCAATTATTTCATGATATTTGTATTTGAAACAAGTGCCTGAATTAAGGGTTGACCATTTCTTGGTTTTGGTACAGATCTAGAGATATGTGGGGCATTAAAACCTCGATCACAGTATGTGTCGTTTCCTAATCTAGTGACAAGAGTTTCAAACCATTTGAATCCATCACAAATGTCTTTGTTACTCAAAAGCTACCGTCTTTACCAAGTAAGTAAACAATACTATTTATCATTGCTTTAAGGTTCTTATCGTGTATTGTATGCACTGCTTTGTTATGTAAATATAGTGATAAGAGTATATGGTTTCAGTAGTGAGGTGGGGGAATTCAACTGTACACTAATTGATGCAAAAGAAATTGTATGAAATAGTATGGTCAGTTTCAACTAGGCATTGAAGTTAGATGCTTTGGCTGGAGCAATGAGGATTAAATTCTTTGGAGGTGTGCAGTGTTTGCATGTCTATGGTTTATTTGGTTTGTGTAGATTACTTCTATGCTTTAGGATATATCCATCTCTATGGAGCTATTATGGGGTAATGTTTTTATGGATTCTATTTCTCGCGGATTTCTTCAAAGGAGTCTCTCTTTTATGGATGCAGCCATATTGGAGAGCTCTTCTGCCTTTTCAAGTTCCATCTTTTGTTGCATTCTTTTTTTTTCTTTTTCTTTTTTAAACTCCATCCCTTTGTGCATTCTTTATCATTTTCCTAATAAAATATCTTATTTTATTGAAATTTGAAAAATGTTTGTGTTCTGCCTATTGGCAGATGTGTCCAACGTAGGTTGGATGATTGATCTTGGATACGGGTGTTTCTCTCTAGATGCCTATAGATTAGGTATCTGGGAGGAACGTGGATCACTGACACTGACCTAGGCGTATGCCTTCAAGGTGTGTGTGTGTGATCTAGTGTTTGGGATCAGAGAAATGTGTACCTTACTGCTCTGCTTACCTGCCTTATATAGCCCGGCTCTAGGGTTTGGTGGCTGGGCCGAGGTGCAGTGTGGACTTTGGGCCGAGGTGCAGAGTGGGCCTAGGTCTAGCCCATAACAGTTGCCCCCCAGCTCGGTAGGCTGAGTTATCAGGATGCCGAGTTGCGTTGATTATCTGACATGAGTCATCTCGGTTGTATAGCCGATGTGAATTTACTCGCCAGTCTTCCATCTTGCGGTCATCCTCCACGTGTTTCAAGCCATCATGATGCGTATCGTTGATTATCTTTGCGCCGTCTTGGCATTTAATGCGACTGTACAGATATCAATCGTTTTGTCTTGTCAGGTGCTTTTTGCTTTTGCTTTTACGCTTTTGCCCCTGCCTTTTCGTTTTCGCGGGTCATACCTCTTGAACTTCTCCCCTCTTCCTATTTTACTGACGCTTTCCCCCCTTTCTTCACCTTTCTGCTTCTTTCGTTACTCCATTTGCGATTTGCCACATTTGGTTGCGTCTCGAGGTTTTCTGGAAGCATCAACCTTCTCCGTTCGGTATTTTGGCGTTATTTGCTCTGTAGGTATGGGTTTCTTGACCTTTTTTATTTCCTTGCCTTCCATTACTGCTTGTCGCTTGCATTCCTATGTTTGTTGCTTTCTTTACCTCATTTAGTCTGCATTCGCATTCGTCCCCTTTACATTCGGTTTTCTTACTGTCGCTGGTTACGTTTGCTGTTCTTGTCTGGAAAAGTTCCCAGTATGGATAAGGGAATTCCTTATGAGTATAGGAGGGCCACTTGTCCTCGTGTTTTCGGCCGAAGTGACGAAATTTTGGCAGAGGAGGAAGCTAGAGCTACTGAGGAGGAGGTGACTCGAGGCCAAGGTGCCTCTTCTAGCCTTGGACGTCGGCCGCCGGCTTCTAGGCCCGAGGGTCGTCGTCGTGTTTCTGGCTCCGGACGTTGTCCACCAGTGGGATCTCGTCCCAGTGGTCGAGGGCGGTCTCGATCCTCGAGGCGAGGTCGGTCCTTGTCTTCTAACCGTGCCGCGGGCTGTACGCCCGCAAGCACCAACCTTTCCTTAGATGATAGACCTAGGTCTTCCTCCTTTCTCATCACTGGTCCCCGAGATCAAATTTCCTTGAATCCGCCCTCTGTTCAGCCCCTACTGTCGACTTCCCTTTCCCAGAATCCAAATCCATGCTTCAATTGCGTTCATCTCAGCGCGCAATTTATTGGGAATGGTAATGACTTCATGGCGAACCTAGTCTTAGGCAGTTGTTCTCACCATGCCGGACTTAGAACTTCAGTTCCCATGACCTCTTCAGATAGTTCTTCGAGCTCTTCACACTGTAGTTTATTTAACTCAGGTGCGTGTACTTGCTTCTTTTGTTGTTTTTAATCCACCCATTTTGCTGTTCTAGGTTCTTATGGAGTCCCCTTCTGCAGAATTCAACGTGGAGACTACTTCATCCAATCACGAGCTAGAAGCCGAGGTCGCAGTAGTTGAAGAAGGTTCTGCCCCAGTGGGTATCAGTCTGCGCCGGCAATTCCCCTGGGTGACCCAGGAAGTCCTTAGCTTTAGACCCTCCCTGACCACAGAGGAAATATCTGGGTTACCCATTGGCAACCCGATAGGTTTTAACACCTTCTGCCCAGCGGAAGATGAGCCAGTGTGTTCGGGTCGGAACCCGCAAGAGCCTCCCTTTTTCTTTTTTTACCGAGATTTGATCACAAAGATCGGTATCCGCTTTCCTTTTTCCCCCTTTATAATATGTCTTTTAAACCATTTTCTTCTAGCTCCCACTCAAATTCACCCTAATGGATGGGCATATATTGTTGCCTTCGAGCAACTCTGCTTATCCTTGTCCGTGAACTGTTCCGTTGCCCTGTTTATGTATTTTTTCAATATTTATACCCCGCGCTCCGGTTCTGAACCTCCCAAGTTGAAGGGTTGGGCCAGCACCCGGGGTCGCATTAGTAAGCCTTCTAGGAGATTGTTTTCTGTATACAGTGACTCCTTCAAAAACTTCAAAGGCGCGTACTTCAAGGTCGTGGCCGAGGCCGGTGAGAAGCCGTGGTTTGTTGGGGAAAAAGATGAGGGGAAATTCCCATTATATTGGTCCCACCAACATTATCTTCGTAAGTCGGCTGACTATAGGCTGCCCTTGTCTGCCGAGGAGAAGCTCAGTGTCAAGACCTTGCTAACCCATATCCGTACCCAGGGTCATATGAGTGTTGCGTCCTTGGTTGCTAAGTCCTATGTTGCAAGCGATCAGCCCAGTATGCTTTTCAACATTGTTTTTTTTTTCTTTTTCATTTACTTGTCGTTTTTATCTTGTTTTGGAGACTGATATTTCCTTGGTTGTGCTGGTAACCTTGCTTCTTTTATTTGCCAGGTTTAACCATGAACCCCAACTCGGATGATGTGCCTGATTACTGCCGGGCTTTACGGGGTAAAGGTGTAGCCCGTCCCTCCCCTTAAAGAAAACGAAGGTTGCTGCTCCTTCCCCAGGTGCGGGTTCGTCCAACCCCGAGCCCCATCATGGCACCTCCATCTTGGATCTGACCAATGATGGTGAGAACTGGTTGGATGGGGAACCAGAGGAGACCCCCCTTACTGCTGGTGGCACCACCCGGGCTGTGGTATCTGTTGCAAGGGGTAGCGCCTCACCCTCTCCCCTGCCTGCTGGTTTAAGGAGGGGTTCCCTATGGGAGATGGGGGTCACTGCCGAGCTGCGCGGCGTGACACGCGCTCCTCCCTCTTTCTATGGCTCTCCTGCTCCCTCGAAGGCCGAAGCGGACGAGCTGCAGAAAGCCGAGCAATATCTTTTTAAGGCGGCTTCCCTGATGAAACCGTACTCCCTCCTGCTCGAGAAGCACTCCGAAATACTGTCCGAGAAGGATCTCATGCAGAGTCAGCTAGCCGAGCTAAGGCAGGAAAATCAAGTTTTGAAGTCTGATGCGGCCAAGCTCAGTCTTTCGGTAAAAAATACTCAAGCCGACCTGAAAGCTATCTCGGATTGCTTTGGTGTGGAGAGTGGCAAAGATGCCATACTAAGGTTTGTCAAAGCCAAGCTATCCATGTTGTCAAAGGCGGAGGCCGAGCACGAGGAGATGGCCTCTCAACACAAACAGCTGAGGGCGCAGCAGGAAGAGTTGCAGGCTGATTATGATCAGAGCCAGACTGCACTTGAAAACGCTGTTGGTTCCGCTTTCAACAATGCGGTGAACCAAGTTAAATTTTTTAACCCTGAAGCGTCTCTCAACCTGGATCAGCTGGATTGCTATGGCTACATTAGCGGCGGAATTTTCCACTCTTCAGCCGAGGAGCCAACTGCAGCTGATGGGGAAGGTTTCGTCCCCGGCTTGGAGGAGGAAGGTCGGCCGCTGGATTCCGGCTGTCAGCCAAATTTGAGAGGGAATACCCCATAATTTGTAATCCGCCGTTGATATTCCGGCTTTATTTGTATAAACACTTTTTGGTCTAATTTGACATTAATTCAAGAATAGAATTAATTGTGTAGTTTATCTGTTTGATTTGCAACATCCGTCTCGTATCTTTGCTGTCGGATTTTGAATTTAGCTGAGATAACATGCGAGGGCGTCCCCTTAGCACAATTTCCCATTTTTCCATAAATGGGCCAAGGTTAGCACTCTCAACCCTGCCCTTTAGGCAAGGCGGGTTCAAACACCTGGGCCTATTTCTTTACTTCGCGTATTTGAACTTCCAACGGGTTCATCTAGCGCGGATTCAATTTATATTCGAACTCTCAACCGAGTTTTTTTTTTTCACTTGGCGGGTTCGATTTTTTACCCCGGGTTAGAACGCTCGGCTCTGGCCTATTCGGCCGGCTGGGTTCCCATAACTCGGATTTTAATCTAGAATTTCAGAACTTCCCATTTAACATGGGCTTGTGAAGCTCGGATTCTATTTCAGAAATGAACACTCAACCGAGTTTCTTTTTTCCAACGGCGGGTTCAATTTCTTGCAACGCTGGTTTCCAGACGTCAGAATGTGTATTCATTGCATAAATTATCAAAGTTGGAACACAACTTATAAATAATAGAAATGCGGAATTTATTGAATTACAAAGTCATAAAAGAAAACATCGTTTTTGCATTGCGCAAGCAAGACATTTAATTTAACTGTAATACTTTATTTAACTGTAATACTTTTTCAACTTATCTGCATTCCATGTCCTCGCCACCTGCTTTCCTTTCAAAGTTTCTAGCACGTAAGCTCCTTTGGACAATTTATTTTTGACTCTGAAAGGTCCTTCCCATCTTGGGGCTAATTTTCCTTGTGACGCGTTTCGCCCCCCTATGTCCGCCCTACGTAGGACTAACTCCTCTGCTTCAAATGACCGAGGTCGCACTTTTTTATTGAACCGGTTAGCCACCAGTTGCTTGGCCGCATAGTTTCTGCAGTATGCCATAGTTCGGATTTCTTCTATTAGGTCGAGCTCAACCGCCACCTTATCATTATTATCCTTCTCTGTTTGTGCGAGAGTTTGAACTCTTCTCCAAGATGGTTCCCCTAGTTCCACTGGGATCATGGCCTCACATCCATATGTTAGTTTGAAAGGGGATTCGCCCACCGAGGTTTGAACCGTGGTTCTATACCCCCAAAGCACGTAGTAGAGCTCTTCTACCCACTTACCTTTAGCAGATTGCTCCATACGTCGGCGTAAGCCTTCAACTATAACCTTGTTAGCCGCTTCAGCCTGACCATTAGTCTGAGGGTGTTCCACCGAGGCAAATCTGTGCCGGATATGGAACCCAGCCATAAGGTTTTGAAACCCTTTGCTAGTGAACTGGGTGCCATTGTCCGTTACAATTTCCGCCGGGATACCAAAACGGCATATTACGTTTCTCTCTAAAAAACGCTGTATTCGGGCCGAGGTAATGGAAGCAATTGGCTCTGCTTCGATCCACTTGGTGAAGTAATCGATGGTGACTATCAACCACTTGAGCTGACCCTCTGCTGCTGTAAACGGACCCAGAATGTCCATTCCCCATTTGTAGAACGGCCATGGAGCCGTGATAAAGTTCAGCTCCTCAGGTGGGGCCAAGAGGTTTTTACCATGCCTTTGGCATTCGTCACATCGTTGTACGTGATCCTTCGCATCTTTTGCCATGGACGGCCAGAAGTAGCCGGCACGAAGTGCCTTCCGAGCCAAGGCTTTCCCACCGACATGCTGGCCGTTAATCCCTTCATGTATTTCGGATAAAACGTACTGTGCCCTATCTGAGTTGACACATTTAAGTAGGGGAGTTGAGATCCCCTTTTTATACAGTTGCCCTTCAAGTATGGTATATGATGCGGCATCCCGGATGAGTTTTCTGGCCGCAGTTTTCTCTTCGGGCAAAGTACCCCCATCGAGGTATGCAATTATGTTGCTACGCCAATCATCTACCTGTGAGATGTGCATCATGCAGGTCGGCTCGGGAATATTCTGCTCTATGACGGTTCTGTAATTGCCCCATCCTTTCGTACTGGCGAGCTTGGATAATATGTCCGCCCTGTTATTTGCGTTCCTTGGGATGTGGCTGATTTCCACCTCCTCGAAGTGTGCCATTACCTGCTTGACATGCTCCAGATATTTCACCAACAGGGGTCCCTTTGCCTGGTAGTTACCCTCGACCTGTGAAGTGACCAACTGGGAATCACTGCAGATTCTGACCTTCCGGGCTCCAAGCTCTTTAGCCTGAAGCAAGCCGGCTATGAAGGCTTCATATTCCGCCTGATTGTTCGAGGTCTCGAAGTCCATTTTCATGGAATATTCAACTGCCACTCCGTCCGGACTTTCTATTATGACCCCGGCTCCACTTCCTTTTGAATTGGAGGATCCATCCACGTATATGGTCCATTTATCCAAATTATCAGAAGAGATATGTGGTGCCGAGGTTAATTCTCGGACAAAGTCGGCCAAAGCTTGTGATTTGATTGCCTTTCGGTTCTCAAACGTTATGTCGAACGCGGATAGTTCGATGGCCCAGCTCATCATCCTGCCTGCTAAGTCCGGCTTGTGCAATATCTGTCGGATTGGGAAGTCGGACCGAACCAGGATTTTGTGAGCCTGGAAGTATGCTCGAAGTCGGCGGGCTGAAGTGAGGAGTGCAAAAGCTATCTTTTCCAACCGCTGGTATCGCAGTTCGGCTCCCTGTAAGAGCCGGCTTACAAAGTAGATTGGTTGTTGGCCTTCATCGTCTTCTCGCACCAGGACCGAGCTGACCGCCAACTCCCCAACTGATAAGTAGAGGATTAAAGTTTCTTGTTCTTTGGGTTTGGCCAGTATGGGAGGAGAAGATAACCTCCTCTTAATCTCCTGGAAAGCAACTTCGCAATCTGTACTCCATCCGTACTGCACTTCCTTTCGCAGCAGTTTAAAGAATGGAAAGGCTGTCTCCGCTGACCGAGGTAAGAAACGGGTGAGAGATGCCAGCCTTCCAGTCAACTGCTGTATTTCTTTCTTACTCTTCGGGGCCGTCATCTGTAATATGGCTCCACATTTGTCCGGGTTGGCTTCTATACCCCGGTGTGTTAACATGAAACCCAGAAATTTTCCTGCAAAAACTCCAAAAGCACACTTTGCTGGATTCAAACGGATGCGGTGCTGTCGTAACTTGCCAAATGTTTGTTCCAAGTCCTGAATATGTGTTTCCATGCCGGCTGATTTGACAATCATATCATCAATGTACACCTCCACGTTTTTACCCAACTGATCCGAGAAAACCTGGTTCATCATCCTCTGATACGTGGCTCCGGAATTTTTCAGCCCGAATGGCATGACGTTATAGCAGTAATTGGCTTTCTCAGCGATAAATGCAGTTTTTTCCTGGTCATCAGGATGTAATGGGATTTGGTTGTAACCAGAGTATGCATCCATAAAGGACAGCATCCGGAACCCAGACGAGCTGTCGACCAATTGATCAATGTTCGGCATTGGGTATGCATCCTTAGGACATACCTTATTTAGGTCTGTGTAGTTCGTGCACACTCGCCATTTCCCGCTTGGCTTCTTCACCATAACCACATTAGATAACCAAGTCGTATATTGTATCTCTCGAATGAACCCTGCTTCTAGCAGTTCTTTTACATGATCTTCCAGGACTTGACGTCGCTCCGAGCTAAGATTTCGCTTCTTTGGGCTACCGACTTTGATCCCGGATATACAGAAAGTTTGTGGCAACAAAAGCTCGGGTCGACCCCGGGGATGTCAGATGACCTCCACGCGAAGACATCGTGGTTACGGCCAAGACACGCAACCAGGCTTCGTTTGTCGTCTGGGTCCAAGTCTTTGGCTATTTTAGTGACCTGTCCCGGTTCTCCAATATTTATAGTCTCCAGTTCACCTTCCGGTTCTGGTCGCGGCATCTGCTCCTCATCCCGCATATCGAAGTCGACCATGTGAACCGACCTGCGTGGTGGGGGTTTGTTACCAGGCTGACTGATTCCAGTAGAAGTACTAGGATCCCTCGTCACCATTCGAACAGATCTGAAATAACAGTCCCGAGATTCTTTCTGGTCTCCAGCTATAGTGAGCACCGTGCCCTGTTTGGAAATCATTTTGAGCTTTTGGTGCTTGGTGGACACCAACATATCCCAATCATGGATGGTCGGCCTCCCCAGGATCATATTGTATTCCGAAGGGAAGTCGGCCACGATGAATCTCACCCTTTCAGATCTGTATGCCTCCTTGGTGCCTAATGTCAACCGCAAATCAATGTACCCTTTGGGTATGGTCCTTCCCATTAAATGCAATTAAGGCTGTGTTACAGGGCCTGAGATCTTCTTCGTCGAGGTTCATTTTTTTAAAGGCTTGCCACAGAATGACGTCAGCGCAACTTCCATTATCCAAGAAGATTTTCTTGACCCTGCAGTTCACCAACGTCCCAGTGATGACCAACCCGTCTACGTGGCCTGGTATCACGTCGTCCAATTCCTTCCTTGTGAAATATAGTAACGGTGGTTCTGGCTCTTCTTCTTTGAACTTAGGACGGTCTCTGATGGAGAGCACCTCCCTGAGGTACTTTCGCCGGGCATTCATAGTATCGCCGCCTCCACCAAACGCGCCACTGATAACATTGCATTCGAATTCCGGCTCCTGGAATTCTTCATCATCGCGAGCTTGCTTGTTGCCGCGATTCTCGTCTTTAAATTTTTTATTATCATTAGACTGATTGACAAACTTGCCTCCTCTCCTCTTCCGATTTCTCCATCCCTGAGTGCGGATGAGGTATTGACACAATTTTCCTTCCCGGATATATTTTTCAATGGCATCCCGAAGGTCCCAACACTCATCTGTGGAATGCCCTGGGCCGTCATGGAATGCACAGTACCGTGATTGGTCCAGGCCGGCTGGATGCTGTAATGGCCGGGTTTTTTCAACTGTCTTCATTTCGGTGGAGGCCACCTCACGCCAAATCTGCGATCGAGGAGCATTCAGTGGGGCATATTTCTCATACCGCCCTCGAGTTGGGAACCGTTCTTCTGGCTTTTTTCCCCGCAAGTCTCCTGGCTTTCTGGGCCCCTGTTTATCTGATTGACCCGGATGATGTTTCTGGTCAATATTCTCCAGTTCCATTTGTTCGAGTTCTAAGTATTTCTTAGAACGCGTGTTGAATTCGACTAAGGTCCGGGGTGGGTCCTTATAGATCGACTTGGCTAGTCTAGAGCTCCCATGTAGCCCGGCGATCACCAGATGTAAATGAACATTTTCGGATAATCCAGGCACTTGTAGGGCAGCAAGTTTGAACCGATCTAGGTACCTTTGCAGTGTTTCTCCGGATTGCTGTTTGATTTTGCCCAAGGCAAACTCTGATTTTGGCTGTTTCTTGCTGGTGGCAAAGTTCAACAAGAATCGCCCCCCGAACTCTTCGAAAGATCGAATGGACCCCGCCGGTAAGGATGAAAACCATGTTTGTGCCGCCCCAGTTAATGTTGTTGCAAAGAGCCTAGTAATCAAAGGCTCTTCGATGCCCTTGATATACATAGCCGTATCAAATGCATCCAGATGCACCTGCGGATCTTGGGTGCCATCATATCTGATCAGTTCGGATAGGTTTAAGTTGTCTGGATAGGGAGCCTCCACTATTTCATTTGAGAAGGGGCTGCTATTGTACAACCCCCTGTTGTATTTCCTT
>JAVKPL010011811.1:0-55383 GCA_032173675.1 Gastrolobium villosum | reverse complement strand
GATTTTTGGCAAGCTTTTTGCAGCCCATCATGAGCCAAACCTGCCTTGTTTTCACATGCATCATAAGAGGATTTTTGGCTGCATTTTCATCATTTTGTGCAGCTCCAAAATCTGAATTTGGGCTGTCACAAATCTTCACTCATGATGCACTTTTTTTTCCTCTCATAATTTGCGCACCAAGGACTGCATCAAGGCAGATTTTTGGCTGCCACCAAGTTGAATTGCTTGTTGACTTAGTGAACCTTTTGCATGTGCTCATGATGCACCTCTTCCACCCCACTCCATGCGCATAACTTGGTCTATTGTGCAGAAAATTTCTCTGACTTTGGACAGCCCCAAATCTGATCATATCACCCCTCACTCCTTGCATGTGCATAGAGTAACTTAGAAGCAAATCCCTTTGCTTGTTCAGCCCTTGTATGCAGCCCCATCCCCTCAAGAAATCAGAATTTTCATGATGGTTAATCATAGCAATTTTCCCTCACTTTCCCTATATATATGCGCATGGAAAGGGGGTTGGCTTCATGTGCAAGTGCAGCCAACATCCCCTCCTCCTCCTCACTCTCTAAGCCGCACCAACAAGCCTCCTTGGAGCAAGAAGACCTTGCCAAGCCAACTCCCTCTTTCCCTCACCTTCAAACCGTGACTCTAGACCTCCAAGCAAGAGTAAGTTTCCTCCTC
This sequence comes from Gastrolobium villosum, assembly GCA_032173675.1. Lineage (NCBI taxonomy): Eukaryota > Viridiplantae > Streptophyta > Magnoliopsida > Fabales > Fabaceae > Gastrolobium > Gastrolobium villosum. The sequence goes on along the minus strand of JAVKPL010011811.1, from coordinate 54,702 downwards.
ACATTCCCTCTTTGTCCAGCTTTGTCCTCAACCTTGAAGCTGCCCAAGTTTGTCCATCCTCATCTTTGTTGCGCATAGGACATTCTAGGAAGAGAGGACTTGTTGTGAAGTAGAGCTAGTAAGGGTGTGGTGAAGTGTGTGCTACAAGAGGTAGGCCTTGAACTTAGAACTCTTTCTTTGTGTAGCCATGTAAGTGTGCTTGAATGTCTCCTTGTATATGTTTTGCTTTGGATCCTTGGTTGAGCATGATTAAAGTATAAGTATGGAGTCATTTCATGATGATTTGTATGCATAAAAATCTTATGGTTATGTTTAAGCTTATGCCACTATTTCTTGTATGGATAAGCCACTGATTTGGAGAAGAAATGTGCCACTGTTTCGGTTTGATGTGCCACTGTTTTGGTAGATAAAATGCCACTGTTTCGGTTCCTCAAAATCACATTAAAATGCCACTGTTCCTGCACATATATGTCACTGTTTCTGCACATTAAAATGCCACTGTTTCTGCACATTAAAATGCCACTGTTTCTGCACATTATATACCACTGTTTCTGCACATTAGATGCCACTGTTTCTGCACATATATGTCACTGTTTTAGTGCTCCCTAAGCCACTGTTTTTATGCATAAAATGCCACTGTTTTAGTCATCAAATGCCACTGTTTTTATGCATAAAATGCCACTGTTTTTATGCATAAAAGGACACTGTTTCCATGCTTAAAATGCCACTGTTTTTGTGCATAAAAGGCCACTGTTTTAGTCATCATATGCCACTGTATATATGCATAAAATGCCACTGTTTTTATGCATCAAATGCCACTGTTTTAGTCCATAATATGCCACTGTTTCAATGTCCAAAAACCAAGATTTATGCCACTGTTTTGGAAGTTCAAAGTGCCACTGTTTCTGTTTTAAAAACGCCATTGTTTCTGTTTTAAAAACGTCACTGTTTCTGTTTAAAACGTCACTGTTTTACTGCTGTAAACACTGCTGTATGTTCACTGTTTTGCTGCTGTAAACACTGCTGTATGCTCACTGTTTTGCTGCTGTAAACACTGCTGTATGCTCACTGTTTTGCTGCTGTAAACACTGCTGTATGCTCACTGTTTTGCTGCTGTAAACACTGCTGTATGCTCACTGTTTTGCTGCTGTAAACACTGCTGTATGCTCACTGTTTTGCTGCTGTAAGCCACTGCTGTATGCTCTCTGTTTCTGCTGTAAATAGCCACTGTAAATGATTAGTTGTAATTGATTTAGGTGCGCTTAAGAAGTGAGATACTTCGCTGCTGTTTGGTAATATTTAAGGCAAGCAAAGGTAAGTGTCAGGCGATGATGCCTAATGTAACTATTGACTACTGGTATAGAATTGTAACATGATGCTCCATATGCCGTAAAAATATTATGTTCCATTATGATGAAAGGAAACTGCCTAAAATGTGCCTGAGGGCTATATGATTATGAGGTAAAGACGTTATGTGGCAGCATAACGCATATGAAAGGTATATAAGCATGCATCTTACATTATATCGCATTTTTACGCTTTGTGTGTGAAAGCATAGCATGTCATGCATGTAACAAGATCATATAGGCCTTGTTTTAGAATAGTTATGTACAGGACCATGTGTTTGAGCAAGCATCATATAGGCATCCCCAAGGTACCGGGGTATGGGACACTTGGCATCAGTCCGCATAGGCCCACAGATGGAATCCACATGGAGCTCAGGTGCCAAGGGTATATTTGATTCCACTGTGAAGTGCGCGCACGACGGTGCTAAAAGCGCAAAGGAAAGGCGTTATATACGCAATATATGAATATGATAAAAAGGAAAAGGAACAAGGATATGTTGAAGTGACTGTTTATGATTTTGTGCCTAGTTAATATTGTTATATTATTGGTTTTATTGCCACACTACTGGGATTTGAACACAAAATCAAATTTACATGTTCATAAAAACAAAAACTTTAACACCTTAAAGGATTTGTGATTCAAAATCCATATGCAGAATTAAACTATAACCCTTTAAAGATTTTGACCGTGAAAAAACTCTTTTCATAAACAAGGTACCATCACCCGTCGATGGTAAAGCAACCGGGCTCTGATACCACTTGAAAGTAAACTGGCCTTGAAGGCCGGTGCATGTAAGGTGGAAAAACAAAAATTTTTACCGCGGAAACATACATGCACACAAGATTCATGCTTTAGGACAACATGATGTTATCTTGTTTTTGGCCTGATCAGTCAGGGAGATCAGTTGTCAGGTCTGAAGGGTTCAAATCCTCTAATGATGATCCACACCACCGTTCGTCAATGATGCAAGAACGCCTTCTTGAAAGCCACCAGATGATCACCACAGTGAGGCTTGCTATGCGCCCAATTGGTGAAGGTGGAGGCTAGGTACTCTGTTTGGAATGGTGTAGTGAACTACCCTACAGAATGGTGCATGAGATGAAGGAGTGTAGGCTAGGTTTTCTCAAAACCCTAAGGAGAGGAACTAGTCTCTTGTTTGAAATGCCTGACTTAGAACAGTCAGGGCGCTAAAACGCTGGTTCTCAACATTTTAGCGCTCAGACAATGTAAACCAGGATTGCGGCTAGGCCACTAAAACGCTCCATGTGACCGTTTTAGCGCCCAGCCCCTGCTGCACAACATGATTTTTACTTGATTTTGGGAATTAAGGGGGTGTCACTGGTGTAATGAGGGATTAATTTGCATCATGTTCTTCATTTAAATCTGGGAATTATGTGCCACATTGTTCATTACATCACTGACTTTTCCTTTGTTGTACCAGATATGTCGGCTTCACCACCAAAGAAACAGAACAAAAAGAGGGCAAGATGGGCCAAAAGTTCAGCACCACCACCTCCTGCATATGATGAGCACTTCTGGCGAAGTGCCGAACATGAAGACCGCTTCAACAAGAAAACCTCTCATAGGCCATTCGTCCGGGAACGCCAATTCATCTTGGACACGGATGAATACCCAGATTTCCAGTCTCAACTGAGGAGACGGGAATGGGTCACTTTTGGGGAGATATTGGTGAACAGTAGCCCGGCTATAGCCCGGGAGTTTTTTGCCAATGCTTACAATGGAGATCAAGGAGGGCAGAGGACCTTCATGAGTTGGGTGAGAGGTAAGCAGGTCAAATATGATGCTTATACCATCCAGAAGCTGCTGAAGATCAAAGGCAGTGACACTACTCAGGCCTTGACTTGTGACTTCCGCCGTAATTGGCGGAAGATTGATGTCCCACCCAGGAGGAGGGATCCTACCTTTGAGGGATGGACCAAATTGGGGGCGGCTGAACCCACTTTGCACACAGTTGCAAAACCTGGGGAGAAATGGGAGATGACAAAGGATGGGGTCAATCCCAATCTGCTGTGGTTGAGGCAGTTAAATGGAGAAGCAAGAGTCTGGTTCCATTTCATTGTCTCCAATATCATGCCTTCATCTAATCAGGCGGAGGTGAACTTGATGCGGTCTATTTTGATTTCCACTATCATGAATAAGGGGAAAGTAGAGTTGCCTACCCTTCTTCAAGACAGCATTTATGATATGGCCCACTCTGACACCAGTACATTCTCTCTTGGCCATTGCTCTCTGATTCAGCTGTTATGCCAGAAAGCTGGAGTTGACATTACTGATAATGGAGTGCAAGTCAAATTGCACCCCAAAATTGATGCCAAGCTGATCAGGGATCAGTTAAGAATTGGAGGGGAAGGTCGAAAGGGATTGACACCGGGGAGGAAGCAAGGAGAGAAGCCAGAGGATGCTGACTTCGAACAGCGCATTAGAGCAGGGGAACAGTGGTTGAGAAATGGAGATATGCGTATGGGCCACTTACATCGTCGCCTCAAATTTATGCAGGCGGGTCAGCAGTCATTGCAGACACATGTTATAAAGATGCTGAACGACATTTGTGAGGCCCATGGACTTGAGACGTCCACTTTTCAGCCTGCTGTGTACCCTCATTCTGAGGAGGAGGATGCTTTCGAGGCAGCAGCTGCCGCCCATATGCGTGATGACAATGAGTCCTCTGATGATGACATTGAGCAGGATGTTCAGGCCCCGGGTGGAGAGCCAGTTGCTGCGAGTCAGGATGGTGCCGGACCATCAGTCGGGGTTAGTGCAGGAGCAGGGATCAGTACAGGTGCTGCACAGACAGATTATACACCGTTCCCGCATTCTGACCCAGGAGACCCCTTTGACTCTGATGATGAGGCGACTGCATCTTTTGTGGAGTCATGATTTGCGATTTTCCTGCTGTTATTTTGTTTTGCTTTTTCAGTATCTGGGTTATTTTGTTGGTACATTTATATTGGTTATTTTGTAATATGTTACTGTACATTGAGATTTCACTGTTTGTAGATTCATATTTCTGATAGTACTGATGCTATTAACTGTATGTGAATGTGTTTCAGTGATCCACTGCTGTTTTAGATTTAAATTAGTTGCTGGGGACATCAACGTTTAAATCTGGGAATTGTGGGTGTGATGTGATCGAATGGCAAGTGAATACTGCATGGAGAGGTCACACGAGTGGATGAGCCAAAACGGGGAACATCTCAATCTCTTTTCTTTAGTTTTTATTAGTCTGAATAATTTTTAGTGTAGTTGGATGTTAGTGTAGTCTAGAATTAGGATAAAATTTAATTAGGATAAATATTTTTTTTCTTTTTCTTTTACGAAATTTCATGAGGATTTGATTGATCAGAGTTTTAGATGATTGATCAAATTAAGGATACAATCTTATGCCTTGCATGTTGAGAAATGAAATGTTTGCATGATTCATTCAATGTGTAAGAGTAGAGAGATTAGTTGTGATGCATAGAGAGGAAGTCAAGCATGCACTCTGAACTGTGAGGAAATTGAGCCTATACAGAAATTTTTGTTCAGAGAGCATTTCACTGCATGAGTAACTCTAGAACTTGCCTTGTTTCTTGTTTGAAATGGTTGATGATGCATAAGGTAGAGGAATTTCCTTCTTGAACCAGAAAGTTAAAAGGTCAACCCTTAAGTTCCTGTTGCATGAACCTTTGAGACTAATCTGTTGTTAATATACTCTCACATTCATTCCTTTAGACTGAAAAGTTCAGATAAGTGATAAGGGGTGGAGTGTTTTGTGGGAAGTAAGGTATCTTTGCAATAAGTGAATGAAAGAGATGTTTGAAACATGAGAAAGAAGGAAAGAAAAAAAAAAGGTTGTGGAACACAAAGTGTTTAAGTTTTTGGAGGAGGTAAAGTGAAATGGTAAAAGACACAAAGTGTCTCAAAGAAAAATGACAGAAAGAAATTTTTTGTTAAAGACACAAAGTGTCAGAATGAAAAGGAAGAAAGATTGGGGAATTAGGAAGGAAATGACAAATATTGTGATTCCCCCTTATCTGAATCTGATTCATTTGATCTGAACTTTTTCTGCCACAGAAAGCCTTACCTCTAGTCAAGCCATACACCAAGCCTCATTGCCAACCATGTTAAGACCTTTTTGATCTACCTTATAGATCATTTGTGCCATGGATAATGAGAATAGGGGCAAGCCTATGGAAGTTTGAGTGCAGTGAAGAATGAGTGACATGTTGATCCCTAAACACTAGTGTTCAAGACAGTTAAATTCTCACAATTTTTGAGAAGATCCTAGTGAGGGGGTGTGTTGTCTGGAAGTCTCTGTATGTCATCTGTACTAATCTGTTGAAAAGCTTATAGGATGTTGTGCAAGTCATGAGAAACAAGAGATTGCATGTTTATAAGTTGTATCAATATGATCCATTGTTGAATTCAGTCTATCCTCATGAGTTTCATTTGTAAGAATCTGGAATCCCTCTTTGTTGCAAGTGCATTACTGAGGACAGCAATGTCCAAATATGGGAATTTTGATAAACCCCTGGTTCATCAGGTTTTCGCCACAAATTAGGATTAATTTGTATGAATAATTGGTTGAATAAGGAGGTTAATGTCTTAATATTTCCTGAATTACAAGTTCTGAGAGCTTTGTGAAAATCTACATTGTCTTGCAGGTAAAGGAAGCGCAAAAAGCATCAAAAGAAGGAAGAAGATTCTGGAGGAGAAAATTGCCTATGTGTTGAGCGCTAAAACGGCCACACTGACCGTTTTAGCGCGCTGCTGCAGTTCGAAGGAGGAAGTTACTGGTGCTGAGCGCTAAAACATCCACACAGACCGTTTTATCGACGATATCCTGATTTACTCAGCTAATGAAGAGCTGCATGCGGAACATCTGAGGATTGTCTTGCAAATCTTGAAGGAGAAGCAGTTGTACGCGAAATGGTCGAAGTGCGAGTTTTGGCTTAAAGAGGTCCAGTTTCTGGGCCATGTCATTTCATCAGAAGGTATCGCGGTGGACCCCAGCAAAGTTGAAGCTGTCATGAATTGGGAACGACCCAAGACGGTCACTGAAGTAAGAAGTTTCTTAGGTCTTGCTGGATACTATCGAAGGTTCATCCAGAATTTCTCTCAGATAGTGCAACCCCTTACTCGTCTCACTCGGAAGGATAAGCCTTTTGAGTGGACTGAAGCCTGTGAAAAATGTTTCTTGGAGCTAAAGAGCAGATTAACGAGTGCTCCCGTACTCACGATTCCGGATCCTACTCGAAGGTTCGAAGTTTACTGCGATGCGTCGCTGAAAGGACTTGGATGCGTGTTGATGCAGGACCGAATGGCAGTAGCTTACGCATCTCGACAACTTAAGCCTCACGAAGAAAATTATCCTACGCACGATTTGGAGTTAGCAGCTATAGTGCTCGCACTAAAAATCTGGAGACACCACTTGTATGGTTCGCAGTTTGACGTGTTCAGCGATCATAAGAGTTTGAAGTACTTGTTCGATCAGAAGGAGCTGAATATGCGGCAACGTCGGTGGATGGAATTTCTGAAGGACTACGATTTTGAACTTAAATACCACCCAGGAAAGGCGAACGTGGTAGCTGACGCCCTGAGCAGGAAGACACTACACACTGCAACTCTGATGATGGAAGAATTGAAGTTGTTCGAGGCCTTTCGAGACTTGAACTTATCGGTAGACGAGAGAGGGAACAGCATAAGATTGGGAAATATAAAGGTGGAGAATGAACTGATCAGTAGAATTAAGGAGGCTCAGAAGGATGAAGAGTTAGTCCGCGAGTTGGTTGGTAACCAAGAGGTAGTAAAGGACGGGAATGATGTTTGGAGATTTCAAGGACGGCTGGTTGTGCCGAATGAAGTGTTGAAGCAAGAAGTTTTACAGGAGGCTCACAAGGGTAAGTATGCAGTTCATCCTGGATCCACGAAGATGTACCATGAGTTGAAAACCTCGTTTTGGTGGCCGGGTATGAAGCGTGATATTGCGGAGTATGTATCTCGATGCTTAACTTGTTAGAAGGTGAAGTACGAACATCAGAAACCGTCGGGACTCCTTCAACCTTTGGAGATTCCCGAATGGAAGTGGGACAGTATTTCGATGGATTTCGTAGTTGGACTTCCTCGGACGCGAGAAGGATATGATTCTATCTGGGTGATTGTCGATCGTTTAACGAAGTCAGCTCATTTCTTGCGTGTTAGAACCACATATGATACAGAGAGGCTTGCTAGAATTTATCTGCAGGAGATTGTGAAGCTGCACGGAGTTCCTACGAGTATTGTCAGTGATCGTGATCCCAAGTTTACATCTAAGTTTTGGGAATCCTTTCAAAGAGCATTAGGGACCCAATTGAGGTTGAGTACTGCTTATCATCCGCAGACCGATGGTCAAACGGAACGCACCATTCAAGCATCAGAGGACATGTTACGAGCATGTGTTCTGGAGTTAGGAGGCAGCTGGGATAGCTATCTTTCTTTGATTGAATTTGCTTACAACAACAGTTACCACTCCAGTATTCAGATGGCACCGTACGAAGCTTTGTATGGGAGGAAATGTAGATCCCCTTTATGTTGGACTGAAGTGGGTGAGCGAAGTATGTTAGGACCTGATCTAATTCAAGAGACATCCGAACAAGTAAAGAAGATTCGGGAGAATATGCAGCGGGCTCAGGCCAGACAGAAGAGTTATTACGACAAGCGTCATAAGCCTCTATCTTTCGAAGTCGGAGACCATGTATTTTTGAGAATCACACCTACATCGGGACTCGGAAGGAGAATGGGAGTTAAGAAGTTAAGCCCACGGTACTTAGGACCGTATCTGATTATGGACCGGATTGGAGAGTCTGCATACCGGTTGGCTTTACCACCCAATCTGTCAGGAATTCACAATGTATTTCATGTGTCACAGCTACGTAGGTATCTCTCTGATCCATCTCACGTATTACAGCCGGAAGAAGTAGAACTAAAGGAAAATCTGACGTATCAAGTGCAACCATTCCAAATTCTTGAAAGATCCGTCAAGCGACTCCGTTCTAAAGAGATTCCGTTGGTGAAGGTATTATGGAACAACAGATCGGCAGCTGAAGCCACTTGGGAGCGCGAGGATGACATTCAGAAACGCTATCCAGAGCTGTTTAGCTCTTAAGTAAGTTTATTTTGTGGGCAAAATTCCTTTTTGGTGGGGAGAGTGTAACATCCCGCATAATTAGTAAAATACATAAGTACTACATGCTATAGGTACATGTGTAGAATTCGGATGTATGGTTTATGTGTAATGGCTTGTGAATTGTATGACCTTTATCCCTTGGATAAGACTTCGGTAATTAATTAAATTAAAGGGGGATAAATATGTAGGCATGAGAATTTATTTCATATGAGTAATGTGAGTGTGTGTTAGAAGGCCTTAGTGTTTGGTAGTGGGCTAGTGTGTGTGTGGACTTGTTCTTTTGGACTTGTGTGAATGAATCCTTTTGTGTGTGTGGCCAATGGCCCAAGGTTGGCTCTTGGATCAATCTTGTTCAGCCCAAACTAAATCCACACCTAATTCCCTAAGCCTTGTCCAACAAGGATGTCTTGTGTACCAAGGAACCTTCACATGGCAACTCTTCCACCACCCTTTTCATGCGCACAAGAGAGTGTGATTAAGGACTTAATAAGCTGCCACTTTCCCTTGTTAAACCGCCACCTCACCTTGTTTAGGCATCACTTGATTTAAACCTCATTGCATGGAAGACACATGGACCTTTGAGCATGATTTTAGGCTGCATATTTCCCCTTTTAGGCGCACATGGAGAGACCTTGGTGCAGATTTTTCTTGTGTCACAAAATTGCCTAACTTGTTGACTTGGAGAACCACTTACACCCTTCATCATGAGGCTGCCATGTGCAGATTTTTACAAGCTTTTGCAGCCCATCATGAGTCAAAGCTCCTCCTCCTTCCACATGCATCATGAGTAGGGTATTGGGACTGCATTCTCATCATTTTTGCGCAGAGGGCAGCTCCAAAAATCAGAATCCTTGGCTGCCACAAAGCTCTCTTGCTTGTGGACTTAGTGAACCTTCCTCACACCTCACCTTGTGCGCATGGTTTGGCTTTTTATGCAGAAATTTTCTGACTTAGGACAGTCCCAAAATGAGTGTTTAGACTGCCACAAATCTGCACTCATGATGCACCTCTTTTCCTCTCATAATTTGCGCACCAAGGACTGCATCAAGGCAGATTTTTGGCTGCCACCAAGTTGAATTGCTTGTTGACTTAGTGAACCTTTTGCATGTGCTCATGATGCACCTCTTCCACCCCACTTCATGCGCATAATTTGGTCAATGGTGCAGAAAATTTCTCTGACTTTGGACAGCCCCAAATCTGATCATATCACCCCTCACTCTTTGCATGTAAATAGAGTAAATTAGAAGCAAACCTTGCTTGATTCAGCCTTGTATGCAGCCCCATCCTCTCAAAGAAATCTGAATTTTTCATGATGGTTAATCATAGCAATTTTCCCTCACTTTCCCTATATATGTGCGCATGGAGAGGGGGTTGGCTTCATGTGCAAGTGCAGCCAACATCCCCTCCTCCTCCTCACTCTCTAAGCCGCACCAACAAGCCTCCTTGGAGCAAGAAGACCTTGTCAAACCAACTCCCTCTTTCCCTCACCTTCAAACCGTGACTCTAGACCTCCAAGCAAGTGTAAGTTTCCTCCTCACATTCCCTCATTGTCCAGCTTTGTCCTCAACCTTGAAGCTGCCCAAGTTGTCCATCCTTACTTTGTTGCGCATAGATCATCCTAGGAAGAGAGGACTTGTTGTGAAGAAGAGCTAGTTAGGGTGTGGTGAAGTGTGTGCTACAAGAGGTAGGCTTTGAACTTTGAACTCTTTCTTTGTGTAGCCATGTATGTATGCTTGAATGTCTCCTTGTATATGTGTTGCTTTGGATCCTTGGTTGAGCATGATTAAAGTATAAGTATGGAGTCAATTCATGATGATTAGTATGCATAAAAATCTTATGGTTATGTTTAAGCTTAGGCCACTAATTCTTGTATGGATATGCCACTGATTTGGAGAAGAAATGTGCCACTGTTTCGGTTTGATGTGCCACTGTTTTGGTAGATGAAATGCCACTGTTTCGGTTCCTCAAAATCACATTAAAATGCCACTGTTTCTGCACATTACATGCCACTGTTTCTGCACATATATGCCACTGTTTCTGCACATTACATGCCACTGTTTCTGCACATATATGCCACTGTTTCTGCACATTACATGCCACTGTTTCTGCACATATATGCCACTGTTTCTGCACATTACATGCCACTATTTCTGCACATTATATGCCACTGTTTCTGCACATATATGTCACTGTTTTAGTGCTCCTTAAGCCACTGTTTTTATGCATGAAATGCCACTGTTTTACTCATCAAATGCCACTGTTTCTATGCATAAAATGCCACTGTTTTAGTCATGAAATGTCACTGTTTCCATGCCTAAAATGCCACTGTTTTTATGCATAAAAGGCCACTGTTTTAGTCATCAAACGTCACTGTTTGTATGCATAAAAAATGCCACTGTTTTAGTCACTCTATGTCACTGTTTGTATGCATAAAATGTCACTATTTTAATCCATAATATGCCACTGTTTCAATGTCCAAAAACCAAGATTTATGCCACTGTTTTGGAATTTCAAAGTGCCACTGTTTCTGTTTTAAAAACGCCACTGTTTCTGTTTTAAAAACGCCACTGTTTCTGTTTTAAAAACGCCACTGTTTCTGTTTAAAACGTCACTGTTTTGCTGCTGTAAACACTGCTGTATGCTCACTGTTTTACTGCTGTAAACGCTGTTGTATGCTCACTATTTTGCTGCTGTAAACACTGCTGTATGCTCACTGTTTTGCTGCTGTAAATGCTCACTGTTTTGCTGCTGTGAACGCTGCTGTATGCTCACTGTTTTGCTGCTGTAAACACTGCTGTATGTTCACTGTTTTGCTGCTGTAAACACTGCTGTATGTTCACTGTTTTGCTGCTGTAAACACTGCTGTATGCTCACTGTTTTGCTGCTGTAAACACTGCTGTATGTTCACTGTTTTGCTGCTGTAAACACTGCTGTATGCTCACTGTTTTGCTGCTGTAAACACTGCTGTATGCTCTCTGTTTCTGCTGTAAATAGCCACTGTAAATGATTAGTTGTAATTGATTTAGGTGCGCTTAAGAAGTGAGATACTTCGCTGCGGTTTGGTAATATTTAAGGCAAACAAAGGTAAGTGTCAGGCGATGATGCTCCATATGCCGTAAAAATATTATGTTCCATTATGATGAAAGGAAACTGCCTAAAATGTGCCTGAGGGCTATATGATTATGAGGTAAAGACGTTATGTGGCAGCATAACGCATATGAAAGGTATATATGCATGCACCTTACATCATACCGCATTTTTACGCTTTGTGTGTGAAAGCATAGCATGACATGCATGTATCAAAATCATATAGGCCTTGTTTTAGAATAGTTATGTACAGGACCATGTGTATGAGCAAGCATCATATAGGCATCCCCAAGGTACCGGGGTATGGGACACTTGGCATCAGTCCGCATAGGCCCACAGTTGGAATCCACATGGAGCTCAGGTGCCAAGGGATATTTGATTCCACTGTGAAGTGCGCGCACGACGGTGCTAAAAGCGCAAAGGAAAGGCGTTATATACGCAATATATGAATATGATAAAAAGGAAAAGGAAAAGGAACAAGGATATGTTGAAGTGACTGTTTATGATTTTGTGCCTAGTTAATATTGTTATATTATTGGTTTTATTGCCACACTACTGGGATTATTCTCACCCCTTCGGGGCTGCTATTTTTCCAAAATGGCAGGAGGACGCAAGAGCATTTGAAGGAGTAATATTTTGCTGTTGATTGCTGATGCGTGGATTATCAGTGTTGCTGTTTGTTTAAATGGATAACTGTAATGATTAATGTTTTGGTACTTTTGGATGACTGTAGTCTTTAGCTGAAAATTTTTATACGGATGTGTATACTGCTTTGTTAGCTCATGTGACGTTAACGACTCTAATTCCGCTTAGCAAACGACTCTCTTGGATGCATACAAGGGAGGGCGTTACAGTAATCGATTACCCAAGCATGGTAATCGATTACCATGCAACAGGGGACGAAAATTGGCTACTGTCTTCACTGGTAATCGATTACTGAGCTTTGGTAATCGATTACCAAGTGAGGTAATCGATTACCCAAAGTTGGTAATCGATTACCAGAACATAGGAGGTCAAAATTTGGCTACTGCCTCATTTTTGACAGGTGGTAATCGATTACCACCCACTGGTAATCGATTACCACAGTGAAAATTTTGAAAATTCATGTTTTTCTGGACTAAAAGAAAGGGGTTTAACTTGATGGGTAGAACTCCACATGGTACGTGGCTTGAAACCACGCGTAACTAATGTAAAGGGGTAGAATATGGTAAGATATTAAAGGAATTGGATGAGTTTAAATGAGTTGAACAAAAATAAAGATTAGTGGTGTTGTTAAGCTGAATGCTTCCGCGTATTGCATTTACAATTATGGTGTTGTTTTAATTGATTACGGAAAAGGTTATGGTTATGAAAAGGAATATGATAAAAGGAAAAAAGTTTGCCCGTAATTTAATTAACCCAATTACTGTGATTGTAACTGCGCTTAATATCATAATCAATGTTAACAATACCGGTACGTAACGGGCTGTTACAGTGTTGCAGTGGATCCAAGCAAGATTGAAGCGGTGAGTGACTGGGAACGACCTAAGACTGTGACTGAGATTAGAAGTTTTCTGGGGCTTGCTGGCTATTATCGCCGATTTATACAGGGATTTTCTGCAATGGTTCAACCGTTGACCCGATTGACACGAAAGGATACTCCTTTTGTGTGGACCCAGGAATGTGAGGACTGTTTTCTGCTACTTAAAGAGAAATTGACCACTGCTCCGGTGTTGACTCTACCTGATCCGGAGGGTGAGTTTGTGTTATATTGTGACGCTTCTAAGAAGGGTTTAGGGAGCGTACTGATGCAGGAAGGAAAAGTGATTGCTTACGCGTCTAGGCAGTTAAGGCCGCATGAGGAGAATTATCCGACGCATGACTTGGAACTGGCTGCTATTGTGTTTGCCTTGAAAATCTGGAGGCACTTTCTGTATGGGATGAAATTTGCTGTGTTCAGCGACCATAAAAGCTTGAAATATTTGTTTGATCAGAAGGAGCTGAATATGAGGCAGCGTAGATGGGTTGAAATCTTGAAAGACTATGACTTTGAGCTGAAATACCACCCGGGAAAGGCTAATGTTGTGGCAGATGCATTGAGTAGGAAGTCTGTCAATTTATCTCATATGATGATGTGGGACAATGAAGTGATTGAGCAATTTCGTGACATGAAAATAACGGATTTCTTTGCAGGGAGAATGTGTGATATGGAGTTGACTCGGATTGAGAACGAGCTGCACGAGAAAATTAAAGAGACTCAGATTCGCAATGAAAGTATAAAGTATTTGAAAGGCCAGAGTGGCATATCTGTTAATGAACAGGGATTATTATTATATCAGGGCAGGATTGTTGTGCCCAAGGAACTTGCAGAGGAAGTTATGACTGAGGCCCATAAGGGTCAATATGCTATCCACCCAGGTGCCACAAAAATGTACCAAGATTTGAAAGTTAAGTTCTGGTGGCCTGGGATGAAAAGGGATGTTGCTGAATACGTGTCTAAGTGTTTGGTTTGTCAGAAAGTAAAAATAGAGCATCAGAAACCTGCTGGATTACTTCAGCCGCTGGATATACCTGAATGGAAATGGGAGAGTATTTCAATGGATTTTGTTGTGGGATTGCCACGAACTCAAGCTGGTTACGATTCGATTTGGGTTATTGTGGACCGACTCACGAAGTCTGCACATTTTCTACCAGTACGAGTGGATTTCACCACAGAGAAGTTGGCTACACTGTATGTAAAGGAGATTGTTAGACTCCATGGGATACCGATTAGCATTGTGAGTGATCGGGACCCGAAGTTTACTTCGCGTTTTTGGGGAGCTTTGCAGCAGGCTTTTGGCACTCAGCTTCGACTGAGCACTACTTATCACCCGCAGACTGATGGTCAGACTGAGAGGACCATACAGACACTTGAGGATATGCTGAGAGCTTGCACACTGGAACAGGGTAATGCCTGGGATAGGTACTTACCATTGGTGGAATTTTCGTATAACAACAGTTTTCATTCCAGTCTGGGTATGGCACCATATGAGGTTTTGTATGGCAGGAGGTGTCGTACGCCCACTTGTTGGACAGAGGTAGGCGATAAAGAAAGATTTGGTCCGGATTTTGTGCAGGAAACAACAGTGCAAATTGAAATGATCAGAGAAAAATTGAAACAGGCACAGAATCGGCAGAAAAGCTACTATGACAATAAGCATAGACCGCTGGAATTTGAGGAAGGTGACCATGTTTTTGTACGGTTATCTCCGGTCACAGGTGTTGGCCGTGCGTTGGGTGTGAGGAAGCTGAGTCCACGGTTCATTGGGCCGTATCAAATTATGAAAAGAGTGGGATTGGTGGCCTATCAGCTTGCCTTACCCCCGCAATTATCCAATTTACATGATGTTTTTCATGTGTCGCAATTGCGACGTTATGTTCCGGATGAATCACATGTGGTGATACCGGATAATATTGAAATCAGGGAGAACTTGAAGACTCCCATCGGTCCTATTGCCATATTGGACCGCAGTGAAAAGAGATTGAGAAGTAAGATTATTCCCATGCTGAAGATTCAGTGGGAAGGCCGCACACCTGAGGAGGCTACTTGGGAGCGGGAGGACGAGATTCTCCGGCTGTATCCTGAGTTAGCGAGCAGGTATGATCTAATTTTGCGGACAAAATTTATAAAAGGTGGGGTGAATATAACACCTCATATATTTAAATGTGAATTTTTATATTATAATGTGAAATGAAAGTTGGTGGATAAGTGAAAATCCGTGAATTATGGCCAAAATGGGCAAAAAGGGCAAAATGGTAATTGACCAGCCGTGTGTTCTGAGGCATAAATACTGAGTTAGAGATTTCATATGACAAAAGTAATGCTGGAAATGGAATCAGGGCGGAAAATTGAGTGAATAGGCAAATTTGGGAAAAGTTGATGAATAGTGATTTTTAAGTGTTAAATACTGTGGTGTGAGTGTACCGATAGGTGTGAAAATTTTATCAATATTTTGGAGAAATAAAAATATGACATGGACTGGAAAAATATGTAGATTAAGAATTTATGATCGGAATTTTTATCGGGATTAAAGTTAGATCGCGTATGGGACCCGTGGGACCAAAAACCCACTTGGCCCACTCACCCCCACGCCTTCTTTCCCCTTTTTCTTTCTTCTTTCCCGTGAAGATCCACCATTCACAACCAAAAACACCATTTCTTCTCCATTTTGCCATTTCTTCATTTCTTCACCAAATCGCTTGATTTTGGTGTCGAAATCTATTGTAAACAACCTTCTAGATCCATTGGTAACACTCCCAAGCCTTGAATCCATCTCTTTGCTTCGTTTTTGGCCAAGAACAGATCCGACCCACTTGTGTTCTTGGAGTTTTGTTGGAGTTTTGGTCTTCCTTTGGCTTAGTGGAGCCTTGGTGGTGAGCATACACTTGATTGTGAGTATATTTGTGGTATATTTGTGGTTGATTTTGTAGATCTAGGAATTTATGCTTTAAACCTTTAATTTTAGATGTGTGATGATAGAGAGCCCAAATCGAAAAATGCTATTAGATGAAAAGGTCTTAGAATCATGCTTGTAAGCTAGAAATGCTATGATAATTTTTGGTGAAAAAGTTAGGTTTTTAACTTAGGAAAATTTGAGGAATTTTCATGAAAATTGAGGTTTTGTGTAATTTGGATTTGATGATTGTTGTAGGGTGCCTCACACGGACGTGATTGTGAAAGGTTGAATTGGAGCATACGTTTGGAACGGATTTGCTAAGTGTTGAGGTAAACCCTTGGAACTTGGGTTTAATCCCTAGTGTGCTCCACCACACCTAGTGGAAGGTTGTGGTTGGATTATGTGTTTATGGCATTGTGTGATTGTGTGCTTGTATGCATATTGCTTGGATTTTATGAAAATTGTTTGGTCACTGGCCAGTTGACGTATGTTGGTTTGGACATCCGCTGGGTTCATCCTGTGTGAGAATGCCAGTTGGATATGCCATGGTGTCGACTCTGGGAGCGACACCAGGATGATCCAAACGGGGGACATCCGCCGGATAGGGCTCATGAGGAGTTCCGGTTGGGTTTTGCCATGGAGTCTTCTCAACCATGGGAGAGGCGCCAGGATTGTCTCGGGAGTTATATGATGGAGTCCTTGAACATGAATCCATGCGTGGATGTTCTTGGGTTGTCTCCAGTTGGTTGGTGATATTGTATTGCTTGCATATTACATGATGTCATATTTATACATTTGAGTGAGCCATGGAGTGGAGAGAGCCTCTAGCTCCATTGGTTTACTGAGATATATTTGTATATCTCACCCCGTGTTTGGGGGACCACATTTCAGGTCACTATGAGCCGGGAGGAGCTTCGGGCAAGAAGCCCGCTTAGTGGACAGTGGATTTGCATGCGGTGCATTGGGATTGCATGACATTTTGGAGGAGGGCTATGGATTGCACATAGCATGACATTAGTATTTTGAGACTTAGGTCATGAACATATTGCATGATGTTATTGCCATGCTTTTTGTAGTGTTCATGATGGTATACTAAGTCTTGTTTATTGCTTATTATTCATGACATGGATAATTGTATATTTTGAGTGAGCATGGGACTTGTCCATGGCCACATTCATTGCCCTTGGAAGTCTTGATGATTATGTTGTAAAAATGGTCCATATTTGTATGTAAATGGCCATTACTTTGAGGACTTTGTAAATGATGTATATTTTAAGGAAAATGCATGATGGAAGGGCCTAGAGCCTACATTAGGATGTGTTTAAGTGTTGTGTGGAGTACCAAGGGGTTAGGGATGGATTACACAACCTTTCTTGGGCTTAAAATGCAATCTGAGCTTAGTTTTTTTTACTTAATTTGAAGTATTGCCTAAAATATATATATAATGTTGCTGGAGCATACCTCATATGTGCATTTAAAGGAAATAATGAAGGTCATTAAAATTAAAAAAAAACAAAAAGGAAAAAAATCGTGAAGAATAAATATAATAAGCGCATGTAATAAATGCAAAGTAGGATTCCTTTTTATAAATATTTAATTTTCAATAAAGAAACCTAAAAGTGGTAATAATTAAAACGGTAATAAAAAAAATAGAATATCGTTATCATGAAAATCAAATCAAATCAAATTTCAATATTAGATTTAATAAATCCAGCTAATCAATGCAGAATAACAAGTGAGGTTCAAATTCTATAAATTATACCACTTCATCTCCTCTGAAGTAAACTTTCTCTTTCTGTCTACATATCTCTCTCCCTACCTCTCTTTGTCTCTCTTTACATCTGTTTGCCAAGAATGGTTGCTTTTTTCTTAATAGTGACTCTAGTTTTTTTCTTTTTGTATATAATAGAGACTCTGGTTTTGAAAGCTCAACGTGAGAAGATGCTTACGGACGACGACGTTTTGGGCTTAAATTCATTCAACCTGAACATGCAAAGAAGCAATGTCCAATCTCGTGCGCAATTGGGTTACAACCACAACATGCAAATAAGCAATATCCAATCTCGTGCGCAATTCGGTCACAACCAAAACATGCAAAGAAACAATGTCCGTTCTCGTGCGCAATCGGGTTACAACCAAGACGTGCAAAGAAGTAATATCCGATCTCGTGCGCAATTGGGTTACAACCACAACGTGCAAAGAAACAATATCCAATCTCGTGCGCAATTGGGTCACAACCAAAACATGCAAAGAAGCAATATCCGATCAGGTGCCCAATTGGGTTACAACCACAACACGCAAAGAAGCAATATCCGTTCTCGTGGTGAGTTGGGTTACTACCAAAACATACAAACAAGCAATATCCGACATCTTCGTGAGTTGGCTCACTACCATAACATGCAAAGCAACAATCGCCGATCTCGTAGGGAATTGGGTTACATCGAAACCATGCTAAATAGCAATGTCCGATCTCGTGGTGAGTTGGGTTACAACCACAACATTCAAAACAGCAATATCCGTTCTTCTTCCATCACAGATTGTTCTATTTGTCTCACGGATATCGGGTCAAGAGCAATTGGCTTGCCTTGCTCACACGTGTTTCATCGCGATTGCATCACAAAGTGGCTAACGATTCGCAATACATGTCCTTTATGTAGATGCAGTGTCTTGTCTAGGAATGATTAAGTAAACATAATACGCTATTTATGCATTCTTGGTCTTTGTTTCAGAGCTTGTGGCTAGCTTGTCTCTTAAATTTTTGTATTGTTCTAGTTCAGTTACTTTTCTTTGGAGTAAGTTGTCTGGGATTTTTGGAGAGTATTGCTCTGTCCCGTGGATTCGTATGGTTTCCTTTTAATTAGCTTTAGAGGTTGTCATTCTTGAAAAAAATCTTGGTTTTTATTTTGTCAAAATGTTTGCATCTTTCTTTGTAATATCCGTTTAATTAGTTTTAATCTTGATTTACTTTTTTTTTCTTGTATTGCATTTGGAAGAGTTATAAGCTTATGCAAAATCTTCACTCTAGAATCTAAAAAGCCTTCTGTTGTATGTAATGACTGGTGTTTGATCTTATACAGATCCATGTTGACACAAAAGATGACATAACATGAACATGATATATTTTTATACAAGGTGAAGAAAGAGAGGACCAATCATATGATCGGATTTTTGCTTCTGGCGCTAAAAATCAAGAGGAAAATAAATATTATAAATAGTGGAACATATTTTATGAATATTTTGAAATTTCCCACTGCTAAAGGAATTGATTTTCTTATTGCTAATGTAGCAGCTGTCTATAATGGATATTTTATGAAAATCTATTTAAGGAAATTTTGTGTAAAATTATTAATTTATTATAATTGATTTACACAATTTTCCATCAATTGATTTAAACAATTAATAATAGTAATTATTTACTATATATTAATGCAAATCTAAGTTAAATCGATAATCGTTAACTACTAGAATTATTATCTTTAACAATTATAATAATGTATTAATTAATAATTTTAATAATTTAATATTTGAGGTTATTGAATGTGAGGATACGGATCTCCTCCTAGTATATTCAACATCAACATCAACATCACCTTTATCCCAAATTAATTGGGGTCGGTGGTAGATGAACCCCACATGAGAGATATAAAAATGTTAAAAAAATAAATAAATAAATAAAAAAAATAATAATAATAAATATATATATATATATATATATATATATATATATATATATGTATATGAATATATAAATAAATAAAAGTGAAAAAGAAAGGGACAAGAAGAAGTGGGGGAAATGAAGGGGAAAATGACTAAAAAGGGACCATCTGGAACATAGGAATAACCACGGGTCTAATCCTCCACCATACTTATAGCTTTTCTCCATTCCGTTCTAAGACATACCGTCCTCCAATCTATATCCCACTCCATTAAATCTTGTTTTACTACCTTCCCCCAAGTAAGTTTCGGCCGACCTCTGCCTCTTTTTGTGTTGAGCTCTTGGTAACAAACTTCTGTTCTTACAGGAGCATCCAGGGGCCTTCTCATCACGTGCCCAAACCACCTCAATCTATGTTCTCTCATCTTCTCGGCAACCGGTACTACTCCGACCTTTCGTCGAATATCTTCATTTCTTATCTTATCCATTTTTGTGTAACCACACATCCACCTTAACATCCTCATCTCTGCTACTCCCATCTTATGCTCATGTTGCCTATGTGCTGGCCAGCATTCCGCTCCATATAGCATTGCCGGTCTTACTGCCGTTTTATAGAATTTTCCTTTTAACTTAAGGGGGATTTTGCGGTCACACAAAAACCCAGATGCACTGCGCCATTTCATCCACCCTGCTCTGATTCTATGATTAACATCCTCATCAATCTCTCCACCTTTTTGTAAAATGGAGCCTAAGTATTTAAAAGCATCTTTTTTGGGTACCTCTTGACCAATTAAATGCACGGGCTCTTGGTCCCCATCTCGTACCAGAGAAAACTCACACTTCAGATACTCAGTCTTGCTTCGACTTAATGTGAATCCTTTGGATTCCAATGTGCTTCTCCACAATTCAAGTTTTCTATTAACACCCTCCTTTCTCTCATCAATAAGCACAATATCGTCTGCAAAAAGCATACACCATGGCACTTCCTCTTGAATATCTTTTGTTAGTTCATCCATAACTAAGGCAAAAAGATAAGGACTTAGAGCCGACCCTTGGTGTACACCAACCGTGATAGGAAAATAACTTGATGTTCCGTTACAAGCTTTTACACATGTAGTAGCCCCATCATACATATCCTGGATTTCCTTTACATACTTTGATGGAACCTTTTTCTTCTCCAGAACCCACCATAAAACTTTCCTTGGAACCCTATCGTATGCTTTCTCAAGGTCTATGAACACCATATGCAAGTCCTTCTTCTTTTCTCGGTATCTTTCCATAAGTTGTCGCGTCAAGAAAATGGCTTCCATGGTACATCTTCCTGGCATAAATCCAAATTGATTTACAGAAACCTTGGTATCTCTCCTCAAACGATGTTCAATAACCCTCTCCCACAACTTCATAGTATGGCTCATTAGCTTAATGCCTCTATAGTTTGAACAATTCTGTATATCTCCCTTGTTTTTGTAGATAGGCACAATCATACTTTTCCTCCAAGCATCAGGCATCTTATTTGTCAGGAGAATCTTATTGAAAAGATTGGTCAACCATTTTATTGCCACATCCCCTAGGCCTCTCCACACTTCAATAGGGACACCATCAGGCCCCAAGGCTTTATTAGTCTTCATCCTCTTTAAAGCCTCCATAACTTCATGTGTATTAATTCTGCGTACAAATCTTCTATTCATATCATCATACGCGTCCTCCAAGTCCACCTCGCTTGTATCTCCATCCCCATTAAACAGCTTGTTAAAGTAGTTCAACCATCTATCCTCCATCTCCTCCTAGTATATTATCATAGAAAAAATTTAACCTTGAATCATGTATATCATTATAAAATACCAAACAATATGAAATCAAAATTGGGATTATGCGTACCTTATTGGATCATCACAAAGCCAAAAGAAAGAAGGGACTACATGCCAGATCTTCCTCTCTATCACCTATTTCGATAAAGGCAGCCTCAGCGATGAGAGCATGATGGCTTATGGAGTTTAACTCCAGTATAAATAGACTAGAGAGAGGACCTAGCTAATAACCCAGAGAAGAGTCTGTGCCCATCTGTGCCCATGGGTCCACCCATCATGGAAAACCAGCGTCACACAAGAGCCTATTACTGTCCAACTATGCCCAATAACATCAGATGCCAGAAGCCCAATCAAATGTGATCGCAATAGGCTTAGTTACAATATTTATATTGATTATAATTGATTTACACAATTTTCCATCAATTTATTTAAACAATTAATAATAGTAATTATTTACTATATATTAATGCAAATCTAAGTTAAATCGATAATCGTTAACTTCTAGAATTATTATCTTTAATAATTATAATAATGGATTAATTAATAATTTTAATAATTTAATATTTGAGGTTATTGAATGTGAGGATACAGATCTCCTCCTAGTATATTATCATAGAAATATTTTAACCTTGAATCATGTATATCATTATAAAATACCAAACAATATGAAATCAAAATTGGGATTATGTGTACCTTATTGGATCATCACAAAGCCAAAAGAAAGAAGGGACTACATGCCAGATCTTCCTCTCTATCACCTATTTCGATAAAGGCAGCCTCAACGATGGGAGCTTGATGGCTTATGGAGTTTAACTCCAGTATAAATAGGCTAGAGAGAGGACCTAGCTCATAACCCAGAGAAGAGTCTATGCCCATCTGTGCCCATGGGTCCACCCATAATGGAAAACCAGGGTCACACTAAAGCCTATTGCTGCCCAACTAGGCCCAATAATATCAGATGCCAGAAGCCCAATCAAATGTGATCGCAATGGGCTTAGTTACAATATTTATATTGGAATATCCATTAACCCAATTAATATTAAAATACAAAACTAATTAATTAATATTGCCCATAAAATAAAATTTCTAACATTCTACTAGTTGGTCTATATTAATTAATTTAATATTATTTTGAAAATCTTTTTAATATTATTTTGACAGTATAGCAAAAGGGTTTTATGTTTATTATGTTGTAGGAAAAGTGATTGTGTAATGTTATAGAGATTCGTTTTGCGTGCCATATTTTTTTCTTTTTCTTTTGTTTTAAAATGTGTGGGCCCCATAAAATATTGTGTGTGGAGGAATAGAGCTGTCAAAACAGCCCCTAGCCCGCGGGCTGGGCCCTATAGCCCCAAGTTTTAACCCCCTTTTTTTTCAGCACACATATGGGAGGGTTATTTTTGACCCTAGCCCCATTAACCCTCATTTCTTTTGGGTTAGGGTGGGGTTAACCGTGGACTAGCCCACTCTTTTTTTTTCTAAACCCTAAAACCCCAATTTCTCATTTCTCTCTCTGGTTTTCTTCTTCCAATTTCTTCTTCTTCACGCGTTCTTCTTCTTCGCAGTTGATACACTTCCTCAAGCAGTTTCTTCATCGTCATTAAGGCTTCCCTCTCTTCAATTTTCTCCTTCATATTCTTCTTCATTGTCTTCGTTGTCACTTGCAGCACGGTTGAACCATAAGGGTCTGAAGATGATGGGAATCAGAACCAGTGTTGTAGCCATGCCAGAGTCCCCCAAGAACACCGTGCTTGACGCTTGTTACTGGAGCTGGTGGTCGCACATGAGCAAACTTTCTGTTCTATGCTTTGATGGGTTTTCCTCAAATTCTTTGTTTTCTTGCTATGGAAAGAGAAAGAGATAGAGAATTTGGACTAGAAAATGACATTTCAGGTTTAGCTTATTCTTTTTAATTGAGGTTTTAATTGAGGTTCAGTGATTTGTAGGTTGTTGGAATTTATAAATTTAGTGGTTGTGAATATGGGTTTTGATAATCTAGATGCATTGATATTTCTAACGCAGGGTTAATGTTTCTAAATTTACTTTAACTGAAAAATTCTGATATTTTTTGTGGGTTCTGTTAGTACTGTAAATGTATAAGGATTTGTTTACAATGTGGCTTTCTAAGACAAACTGAAGCTGTCCAAATAGAAGAACACTATCTATGTGGAGTAAAGGATAATGATACAACATGATATATAGCTTTTGTATATATGTATGCAATTTAATTATCTTAAGTTCTCAACCATTTTTTGAGTAAGGATAATGTTACAGCATGATATATAGCTTTTGTATATATGTATGCAATTTAATTATCTCAACCATTTTTTGAGTGAGGATAATGATACAACATGATCACTTGCAACTTAATTCATGGTAGAGAACATGCCAGGACCTTCTTTGAGTGAGGAAGATGAGATTGAGGGTGGGAATGAGAATGAGGAAGGTGAAGGTGATAATGTTGACGGTGATGGAGGTCATACGGTGGAGGAGCCTAAAACACTAGAGAAAGTTCTGGAAAATGTGCAAGAGCTAGATGAGATAACAGAGGCAAAGCATATTGAACATTCAAAGACAGCACCTGCTGAGTTTAGAAGAGCAATTAAGGTTGTTCCAAGTGTTACTCTGATGCAGATTCTCACTTTCCTTGATGATCATTTTTTGAAGGCTTTAGAGAGTGCACAAGAAGTTACCAAGATGGTTGAGGCCACTAGGTTGCATTATCATTCCAATTTCGCTGATAATCGGGGTAATTAATTCCTTGTGTTGTGTTGTGTGTGTGTGTATCATTTTAGTTGATATTGTAGCTGCAGTTGAAGTTTAACCTCTTTAATTGCTAGTTGGACATGAATGGTTGAGCTAATTTTGGACTATATATGTATGCAATTTAATTATCATTTTTTTCCCTGTATTTCTATGCAATTTTGGACTACATTTGTTGGAGGGTTATATAGCTTTTGGCCTTTTGCAGGGGGAAAGTCCTTGAGGTTTTAAAAAACTGGCCTGAGAGGAGTATTCAAGTTATTGTTGTAACTGATGGTGAGCGGATTTTGGGACTTGGGGATGTTGGATGTCGGGTATTTTTGTAGGGGAATCAAACTCCTTAATTTACATTTTACTATGAAAATATAGACATGGTACTAAAAGTAGATGACTAAGCCTTTTCAATTTCTGTTTGATAATATATGACTAATGAACAGTCTTGATCACTGCTTGATAATATATGAATACTTTTGCATTTCAGGTTCCGCCAAATTCAACAGAACCATTAGGAATACTTTTGCATTTTACTCTTAAAAGTGTTGGTAAAATAGAGTTGATTTTTGGCCCGCGGGCTGGCCCTAACCCGTGGGGTTATATGATTTTTTGGCCCGTGCGGGCTGTTTGATATGCGGGCTTTTTGGCACTGGCCTGGGCGGGCGAGGGCCTAACGGGCCGGGCTGGATCAGTCCACAACACAAGAATCTTTTCAAAATCTTGAAAAAGTCACGATTGAAGCAGAGTCTTCTTCCATCACAGATTGTTCTATTTGTCTCACGGAGATTGGGTCGAGAGCTATTGGCTTGCCTTGCTCACACGTGTTTCATCGGGATTGCATCACAAAGTGGCTCACGATTCGTAATACATGTCCTTTATGTAGATGCAGTGTCTTGTCTAGGAATGATTAAGTAAACATAACGTACGCTGTTTTTGCATTCTTGGTCTTAGTTTCAGAGCTTGTGGCTAGCTTGTCTCTTAATTTTTTGTATTGTTCTAGTTCAGTTACTTTTCTTTGGAGTAAGCTGTCTGGGATTTTCGGAGAGTATTGCTCTGTCCCGTGGATTCGTATGGTTTCCTTTTAATTAGCTTTAGAGGTTGTCGTTCTTGTAAAAAAACTTGGTTTTTCTTTTGTCAAAATGTTTGCATCTTTCTTTGTAATATCCGTTTAATTATTTTTAATCTTGATTTACTTTTTTTTTCTTGTATTGCATTTGGAAGAGTTATAAGCTTATGCAAAATCTTCACTCTAGAATCTAAAAAGGCTTATGTTGTATGTAACGACTGGTGTTTGATCTTATACATATCCATGTTGACACAAAAGATGACATAACATGAACATGATATATTTGTATACAAGGTGAAGAAATAGAGGACCAATCATATGATCGGATTTTTGCTTCTTGCGCTAAAAAACTAGAGGAAAATAAATTTTATAAAAAGTGGAACATATTTTATGAATATTTTGAAATTTCCCACTGCTAAAGGAATTGATTTTCTTATTGCTAATGTAGCCAGCTGTCTAGAGATATTGTTTATACTGGATATTTTATGGAAATCTATTTAAGGAAATTTTGTGTAAAATTATTAATTGTTTATGTTTGATTTACACAATTTTTCATCAATTGATTTAAACAATTAATAATAGTAATTATTTACAATATATTAATACAAATCTAAGTTAAATCGATAATCGTTAACTACTAGAATTATTATCTTTAATAATTATAATAATGTATTAATTAATAATTTTAATAATTTAATATTTAAGGAGATTGAATATGAGGATAAGGATCTCCTCCTTCACGTCACCAGATTTCATATAACACCTCAAATATTTAAATGTGTATTTTTATATTATATTGTGAAATGAAAGTTGGTGGATTAGTGAAAATCCAAGGATTATGGCCAAAATGGGCAAAAAGGGCAAAATGGTAATTTGCCAACCGTGTGTTATGAGGCTTAAATACTGAGTTAGAGATTTCATATGACAAAAGTAATACTGGAAATGGAATCAGGGCGGAAAATTGAGTGAATAGGCAAATTTGGGAAAAATTGATGAATAGTGAATTTTTAAGTGTTAAAATACTGTGATGTGAGTGTACCGATAGGTGTGAAATTTTTATCAATATTTTGGAGAAATAAAAATATGTCATGGACTGGAAAAATATGTAGATTAAGAATTTATGATCGGAATTTTTACCGGAGTTAAAGTTAGATCGCGTGTGGGACCCGTGTGACCGAAGTCACTTGGCCCCACCTCCTTTTTCTTCCTTCTTCCTTCTCTTTTTCCCTCCTCCTTCGCGCACACACAGTGAGAAGAAAACCAAAACACCACCATTTCTCCTCATCTTGCCATTTCTTCATTTCTTCACCGAATCGCTTGATTTTGGTGTCGAAATCTATTGTAAACAACCTTCCAAAGCCATTGGTAACACTTAGAAGCCTTGAATCCACCTCCTTGGCTGCGTTTTTGGCAAAGTCAGATTCGACCCACTTGAGTTTTTGGAGTTTTCTTGGAGTTTTGATCTTCTAATGGTTTAGTGAAGCCTTGGTGGTGATCATACAACACATTGTGAGTATATTTGTGGTATTTTGATGGTTGATTTCATAGATCTAGAAATTTATGTTCAAACCTTTGATTTTAGATGTGTGATGATAGAGAGCCCAAATGGAAAAATGCTATTAGATGAAAAGGCCTTAGAATCATGTTTGTAAGCTAGAAATGCTATGTTAATTTTTGGTGAAAAATCTAGGTTTTTAACTTAGAGGAATTTGGGGAATTTTCATGAAAAACGAGTTTTGGTGTAATTTGGATTTGATGATTGTTGTAGGGTGCCTCACACGGACGGAATTGTGAAAAGTTGATTTGGAGCATACGTTTGGAACGGATTGCTCGTATTGAGGTAAACTCTTGGAACTTGGGTTTAATCCCTAGTGTGCTCCACCACACCTAGAGGAAGGTTGTGGTTGGATTATGTGGTTATGACATGATGTGATTGTGTGCTTGTATGCATATTGCTTGTATTGTGTGAAAATTGTTTGGTCACTGGCCAGTTGACGAGTGGAGTTTGGACATCCGCTGGGTTCATCCTTGTGAGAATGCCAGTCGGGTTTTGCCGTGGAGTCGACTCTGGGAGCGGCGCCAGGATGATCCAAACGTGGGACGTCCGCCGGATAGGGCTCATGAGGAGTTCCGGTTGGGTATTGCCATGGAGTCTTCTCAACCATGGGAGAGGCGCCAGGATTGTCTCGGGAGTTATATGATGGAGTCCTTGAACATGAATCCATGAGTGGATGTTCTTGGGTGTCTCCAGGTGGATGGTGATATTGTTTTACTTGCATATTACATGATGTCATTTTTATACATTTTAGTGAGCCATGGAGTGGAGAGAGCCTCTAGCTCCATTGGTTTACTGAGATATATCCGTATATCTCACCCCGTGTTTGGGGGACCACATTTCAGGTCACTATGAGCCGGGAGGAGCTTCGGGCAAGAAGCCCGTATAGTGGACTTTGGATTGGCATGCGGTGCATTGGGATTGCATGACATTTTGGAGGAGGACTATTGGATTGCACCTGGCATGACATTAGTATTTTGAGACTTAGGTCATGAACATATTGCATGATGTTATTTCCATGCTTTTGTTAGTGTTCATGGTTATATGCTAAGTCTTGTTTATGTTTCATTATTCATGGCATGGATAACTGTATATTTTGAGTGAGCATGGGACTTGTCCATTGCCACATTCATAGCCTTGAAGTCTTGGTATTCATGTTGTAAAAAATGGTCCATCTTTGTATGTAAATGGCCATTATTTTGAGGACTTTGTAAATGATGTTTAATCTAAGGAAAATGCATGATGGAAGGGCCTAGAGCCTACATTAGGACATGATTATGTGTTGTGAGGAGTACCAAGGGGTTAGGGATGGATTACACACCCTTTTTGGGGCTTAAAATGCTGTAATCTGTCATTTTGCTGCATAGTAATCGATTACCCAAGGCATGGTAATCGATTACCATGCAACAGGGGACGAAAAATTGGCTACTGTCTTCACTGGTAATCGATTACTGGCCTTTGGTAATCGATTACCATGTGAGGTAATCGATTACCCAAAGTTGGTAATCGATTACCAGAACAGAGGATTGAGAAAATTGGCTACTGCCTCATTTTTGACAGGTGGTAATCGATTACCACCCACTGGTAATCGATTACCACAGTGTAATTTTCGAAAATTCAGGTTTTTCTAGACTAAAAGAAAGGGGCTTAACTTGATGGGTAGAACTCCAAATGATACGTGGTTTGAAACCACGCGTAGATAACGTAAAGGACTACAACTTGGTAAAATATGAGAGTAAGATGGTGAGTTTAAATGAATTGAATAAAAAGAAGGATGAATGATGTTAGCAAAGATGTATGCTTCCGCAAATTGCATTTACAATTATAGTGTGGTTTTAATTGATTACGGAAAATGTATTGATGTAAGAAAAGGAATATGTTAAAAGAAAAATTTGCCCGTAATTTAATTAACCCAATCACTGTGATTGTAACTGCGCTTAATATCATAATCAATGTTAACAATACCGGTGTACAACGGGCTGTTACATTTTATGGTATCAGAGCAGTTTTGTTTAGGGAACTCTGATTGTGTGTGTATGTTGTATCTTGTGTGCCATAGCTATCTGTGAACTATTTATGATTAATGTATATGTGATTCCTCAGTGTGGGTCTGATCAACTCATTCCTTTGTGTTACATGTACAGATATCATGAGTAGGGCACGAGGTCGCCGTGGGGCACGTGGTGCAGGTCCTTTGCCACCGGATCCGGTCACTGCAGTACTGAATGCTCTGCAGGCGGAAACGGCTGCAAATAGGAATATGACTGAGAACCTGATGAAAACTAATCAGGATATGATGCAGGCCTTTATGGCTGAGATGAGGGCGGATAGAGGTCGTCCTAGGAGGGATAATTCACCTCCACATACGGCTACGGTTACTCCTACACCGACGCCATCTGTTACTCCTCAACAGGGGGAGAGTGGGGCTAGTCACCACACTGGTGAGGCTAGTCATCATACTACTACTGACCCGAGCTATGTTCCTGATCCGTCATCTGTTGCCCAATCTACTGGGGCTGCTGGGCAGGTGCTTGATAATGCTGACGATGAGCGTAGGCTCATATCTTTTAGGAAACATAAGCCACCCGCATTTCTGGGGTCAAGGGACCCAAAGGAGGTTACTGCTTGGTTGAGAGGTATGGATAAGATTTTCCAGGTGATGAGATGCCAAGATCCGCAGAAGTTATTGTACTCTGTTTATATGCTGGAGGGTGATGCCCAAGAGTGGTGGGACAATGTGTCTCGCCCGTACGTTATTCAGGGTGAGGTTCTTACTTGGACTATGTTTGAAGGATTATTTCATGAAGAATATTTTCCCCGTGATGTTCGGGAGGCAAAGCAAGGTGAATTTGATAATTTGGTACAGGGAGTCATGACTGTGGATGCCTATGTTGCAAAATTTAATGAGCTTGTGAAATTTGCAAACTATGGAGGTACTCTACCTACTCCGGAATTCTTGTCAGCTAAATTTCAAAGAGGGCTGAGTGAGAAGATTGCTAAGAGGATGTCTAATACGGCGGTGAGAAACTTTGCTGATTTGGTGACCCAATGCAAGAGGGTCGAGACTGTTTATGGAAGGTATCCGAAATTTGATTCGGCAAAAGAGCAAGATGTTAAGAGGACACCTGGTCCTTCTGGAAATACTAACAGAGGAGGTTTCCATAATAATAATAGAGGTAGGGGGTTGCATGTGAGGCAGCCTCCTGGTCAGTTCAAGAGGGGTGGAAATACTGGTGGTGGTGGTGCTTCGAACAGATATTTTACCCCACAATGTGGGAAGTGTGGGAAATACCACAGAGGTGTATGTGGTGCTGGTACGTCGAACTGTTTTAGATGTGGTCAGAGTGGCCACTTTGCTAGGAATTGTCCATCTTCTTCGGGGCAGGCTGCGAATCTGCAGGCCTTGCCGCCAGCTACTACTACTACTGCTGCTCCTACTGCTGTTGATCCTACTGTGGGACGAGTTTATACTACTAATGCGCAACGTACTGAAAAGGCTCCGAATTTGGTTAAAGGTATAATTTTTCTATCTAATGTTGATTTATCTGTGTTGTTTGATTCGGGAGCAACGCATTCATTTGTGGCGGACTATGTGGCTAAGGCGTTGGACTTAACGGTAACACGGATGGTTCCTCCGATGCGTATTACTACTGCTACAGGAGAGGTTAGTGAATCGTCTTGGATTTGTGAAGAGGTGAAGTTCACTTATTTAGGCAGGGGTTACACCATTGATTTAATTATCTTACCCCTGGCCTCTGTCAATTTGATTTTGGGGATGGATTGGTTGTCTCGGAACTGCGCAATGATTGATTGCTGCGGAAAGAGGTTGTTGTTATCTCACGAGAGGCCGTCTGTTTGTCCGTCTCTGTATTTGTCTGTAAGTCAAACTGTGAAAGCCTTGAAGGCTGGAGATTTGGGTTATGTCTTGTTGGGCGGATTGGTGGGTGATAAAAAGGAGGAGATTTCTACTATTCCAGTTGTTAATGAGTTTGAAGATGTATTTCCGGATGAGATACCGGAATTCCCGCCTGAGAGAGAGATTGAATTCTCGATTGACCTACTGCCTGGTGTGGGGCCGATCTCCTTGGCTCCATACCGGATGTCGCCACTTGAGTTGGCCGAGTTGAAGAAACATATTGAAGAACTGTCTGCGAAGAATTTTATTAGGCCGAGTGTGTCTCCGTGGGGAGCACCGGTGATATTTGTAAAGAAAAAGGATGGTAGCATGAGACTGTGCACTGACTACCGACAGTTGAATAAAGTGACTATTAAGAACCGGTACCCATTACCGCGTATTGATGATTTATTAGATCAGTTGAGGGATGCCTGTGTATTTTCAAAGATTGATCTCCGGTCCGGATATCACCAGATTCGGATTAAACCGGAGGATGTACCTAAAACAGCTTTCCGATCCAGATATGGACATTTTGAATATCAAGTGATTCCTTTTGGGCTTACTAATGCCCCTGCGGTGTTCATGGACTATATGAATCGCATCTTTAAACCGTATTTGGACCAGTTTGTAATTGTATTTATTGATGACATCTTAATCTATTCTAAGAGTAAAGAGGAGCACGTCGACCATTTGAGGACTGTGTTACAGGTGTTAAAAGATAAGAAGATTTATGCTAAACCGTCTAAGTGTGAATTCTGGTTGTCTGAGGTGCAATTCTTGGGTCATGTTATTTCTGCAAGTGGTGTTGCAGTGGATCCGAGCAAGATTGAAGCGGTAAGTGACTGGGAACGACCTAAGACTGTGACTGAGATCAGAAGTTTTCTGGGGCTTGCTGGCTATTATCGCTGATTTATACAGGGATTTTCTGCTATGGTTCTACCGTTGACTCGATTGACACGAAAGGATACTCCTTTTGTGTGGACCCAGGAATGTGAGGACTGCTTTCTGCTACTTAAAGAGAAGTTGACTACTGCTCCGGTGTTAACTCTACCTGATCCGGAGGGTGAGTTTGTATTATATTGTGATGCTTCTAAGAAAGGTTTAGGGAGCGTGCTGATGCAGGAAGGAAAAGTAATTGCTTATGCGTCTAGGCAGTTAAGGCCACATGAAGAAAATTATCCGACGCATGACTTGGAACTGGCTGCTATTGTGTTTGCCTTGAAAATTTGGAGGCACTTTCTGTATGGGATGAAATTTGCTGTGTTCAGCGACCATAAAAGCTTGAAATATTTATTTGATCAGAAGGAGCTGAATATGAGGCAGCGTAGATGGGTTGAATTCTTGAAAGATTATGACTTTGAGCTGAAATACCACCCGGGAAAGGCTAATGTTGTAGCAGATGCATTGAGTAGGAAGTCTGTTAATTTATCTCATATGATGATGTGGGACAATGAAGTGATTGAGCAATTCCGTGACATGAAAATAACGGATTTCTTTGCAGGAAGAATGTGTGATATGGAGTTGACTCGGATTGAGAACGAGCTGCACGAGAAGATTAAAGAGACTCAGATTAGAAATGAAAGTATAAAATATTTGAAAGGCCAGAGTGGCATATCTGTTAATGAACAGGGATTGTTATTATATCGGGGCAGGATTGTTGTGCCCAAGGAACTTGCTGAGGAAGTAATGACTGAGGCCCATAAGGGTCAATATGCCATCCACCCAGGTGCCACAAAAATGTACCAAGATTTGAAAGTTAAGTTCTGGTGGCCTGGGATGAAAAGGGATGTTGCCGAGTACGTGTCTAAGTGCTTGGTGTGTCAGAAAGTAAAAATAGAGCATCAGAAACCTGCTGGATTACTTCAGCCGCTGGATATACCAGAATGGAAATGGGAGAGTATTTCAATGGATTTTGTTGTGGGATTGCCGCGAACTCAAGCTGGTTATGATTCGATTTGGGTTATTGTGGACCGACTCACGAAGTCTGCTCATTTTCTACCAGTGCGAGTGGATTACACCACAGAGAAGTTGGCTACATTGTATGTAAAGGAGATTGTTAGACTCCATGGGATACCGATTAGCATTGTTAGTGATCGGGACCCGAAGTTTACTTCACGATTTTGGGGAGCTTTGCAGCAGGCTTTTGGCACTCAGCTTCGACTGAGCACTGCTTATCACCCGCAGACTGATGGTCAGACTGAGAGGACCATACAGACACTTGAGGATATGCTGAGAGCTTGCACACTGGAACAGGGTAATGCCTGGGATAGGTACTTACCACTGGTGGAATTTTCTTATAACAACAGTTTTCATTCCAGTCTGGGTATGGCACCGTATGAGGTTTTGTATGGCAGGAGGTGTCGTACGCCCACTTGTTGGACTGAGGTAGGCGATACAGAAAGATTTGGTCCGGATTTTGTGCAGGAAACGACGGTGCAGATTGAAATGATCAGAGAAAAGTTGAAACAGGCACAGAATCGGCAGAAAAGTTATTATGACAATAAGCATAGACCGCTGGAATTTGAGGAAGGTGACCATGTTTTCGTACGTTTGTCGCCGGTCACAGGTGTTGGCCGTGCGTTGGGTGTGAGGAAGCTGAGTCCACGGTTTATTGGACCGTATCAGATTATGAAAAGAGTAGGATTGGTGGCCTATCAGCTTGCCTTACCCCCGCAATTATCAAATTTACATGATGTTTTTCATGTGTCGCAGTTGCGACGTTATGTTCCGGATGAATCACATGTGGTGATACCGGATAATATTGAAATCAGGGAGAACTTGAAGACTCCCATCGGTCCTGTTGCAATATTGGACCGCAGTGAAAAGAGACTGAGAAGTAAAGTGATTCCCA
The DNA here is from genome assembly GCA_032173675.1 of Gastrolobium villosum. Taxonomy (NCBI): domain Eukaryota; kingdom Viridiplantae; phylum Streptophyta; class Magnoliopsida; order Fabales; family Fabaceae; genus Gastrolobium; species Gastrolobium villosum. The sequence continues at coordinate 21,101 of JAVKPL010011811.1, read as the reverse complement.
TGCTGAAGATTCAGTGGGAAGGCCGCACACCTGAGGAGGCTACTTGGGAGCGGGAGGACGAGATTCTCCGGCTGTATCCTGAGTTAGCGAGCAGGTATGATTTAATTTTGCGGACAAAATTTCAAAAAGGTGGGGTGAATATAACACCTCAAATATTTAAATGTGTATTTTTATATTATATTGTGAAATGAAAGTTGGTGGATTAGTGAAAATCCAAGGATTATGGCCAAAATGGGCAAAAAGGGCAAAATGGTAATTTGCCAACCGTGTGTTATGAGGCTTAAATACTGAGTTAGAGATTTCATATGACAAAAGTAATACTGGAAATGGAATCAGGGCGGAAAATTGAGTGAATAGGCAAATTTGGGAAAAATTGATGAATAGTGAATTTTTAAGTGTTAAAATACTGTGATGTGAGTGTACCGATAGGTGTGAAATTTTTATCAATATTTTGGAGAAATAAAAATATGTCATGGACTGGAAAAATATGTAGATTAAGAATTTATGATCGGAATTTTTACCGGAGTTAAAGTTAGATCGCGTGTGGGACCCGTGTGACCGAAGTCACTTGGCCCCACCTCCTTTTTCTTCCTTCTTCCTTCTCTTTTTCCCTCCTCCTTCGCGCACACACAGTGAGAAGAAAACCAAAACACCACCATTTCTCCTCATCTTGCCATTTCTTCATTTCTTCACCGAATCGCTTGATTTTGGTGTCGAAATCTATTGTAAACAACCTTCCAAAGCCATTGGTAACACTTAGAAGCCTTGAATCCACCTCCTTGGCTGCGTTTTTGGCAAAGTCAGATTCGACCCACTTGAGTTTTTGGAGTTTTCTTGGAGTTTTGATCTTCTAATGGTTTAGTGAAGCCTTGGTGGTGATCATACAACACATTGTGAGTATATTTGTGGTATTTTGATGGTTGATTTCATAGATCTAGAAATTTATGTTCAAACCTTTGATTTTAGATGTGTGATGATAGAGAGCCCAAATGGAAAAATGCTATTAGATGAAAAGGCCTTAGAATCATGTTTGTAAGCTAGAAATGCTATGTTAATTTTTGGTGAAAAATCTAGGTTTTTAACTTAGAGGAATTTGGGGAATTTTCATGAAAAACGAGTTTTGGTGTAATTTGGATTTGATGATTGTTGTAGGGTGCCTCACACGGACGGAATTGTGAAAAGTTGATTTGGAGCATACGTTTGGAACGGATTGCTCGTATTGAGGTAAACTCTTGGAACTTGGGTTTAATCCCTAGTGTGCTCCACCACACCTAGAGGAAGGTTGTGGTTGGATTATGTGGTTATGACATGATGTGATTGTGTGCTTGTATGCATATTGCTTGTATTGTGTGAAAATTGTTTGGTCACTGGCCAGTTGACGAGTGGAGTTTGGACATCCGCTGGGTTCATCCTTGTGAGAATGCCAGTCGGGTTTTGCCGTGGAGTCGACTCTGGGAGCGGCGCCAGGATGATCCAAACGTGGGACGTCCGCCGGATAGGGCTCATGAGGAGTTCCGGTTGGGTATTGCCATGGAGTCTTCTCAACCATGGGAGAGGCGCCAGGATTGTCTCGGGAGTTATATGATGGAGTCCTTGAACATGAATCCATGAGTGGATGTTCTTGGGTGTCTCCAGGTGGATGGTGATATTGTTTTACTTGCATATTACATGATGTCATTTTTATACATTTTAGTGAGCCATGGAGTGGAGAGAGCCTCTAGCTCCATTGGTTTACTGAGATATATCCGTATATCTCACCCCGTGTTTGGGGGACCACATTTCAGGTCACTATGAGCCGGGAGGAGCTTCGGGCAAGAAGCCCGTATAGTGGACTTTGGATTGGCATGCGGTGCATTGGGATTGCATGACATTTTGGAGGAGGACTATTGGATTGCACCTGGCATGACATTAGTATTTTGAGACTTAGGTCATGAACATATTGCATGATGTTATTTCCATGCTTTTGTTAGTGTTCATGGTTATATGCTAAGTCTTGTTTATGTTTCATTATTCATGGCATGGATAACTGTATATTTTGAGTGAGCATGGGACTTGTCCATTGCCACATTCATAGCCTTGAAGTCTTGGTATTCATGTTGTAAAAAATGGTCCATCTTTGTATGTAAATGGCCATTATTTTGAGGACTTTGTAAATGATGTTTAATCTAAGGAAAATGCATGATGGAAGGGCCTAGAGCCTACATTAGGACATGATTATGTGTTGTGAGGAGTACCAAGGGGTTAGGGATGGATTACACACCCTTTTTGGGGCTTAAAATGCTGTAATCTGTCATTTTGCTGCATAGTAATCGATTACCCAAGGCATGGTAATCGATTACCATGCAACAGGGGACGAAAAATTGGCTACTGTCTTCACTGGTAATCGATTACTGGCCTTTGGTAATCGATTACCATGTGAGGTAATCGATTACCCAAAGTTGGTAATCGATTACCAGAACAGAGGATTGAGAAAATTGGCTACTGCCTCATTTTTGACAGGTGGTAATCGATTATCACCCACTGGTAATCGATTACCACAGTGTAATTTTCGAAAATTCAGGTTTTTCTAGACTAAAAGAAAGGGGCTTAACTTGATGGGTAGAACTCCAAATGATACGTGGTTTGAAACCACGCGTAGATAACGTAAAGGACTACAACTTGGTAAAATATGAGAGTAAGATGGTGAGTTTAAATGAATTGAATAAAAAGAAGGATGAATGATGTTAGCAAAGATGTATGCTTCCGCAAATTGCATTTACAATTATAGTGTGGTTTTAATTGATTACGGAAAATGTATTGATGTAAGAAAAGGAATATGTTAAAAGAAAAATTTGCCCGTAATTTAATTAACCCAATCACTGTGATTGTAACTGCGCTTAATATCATAATCAATGTTAACAATACCGGTGTACAACGGGCTGTTACATTTCAGGTCAATCGAAGCAAGTTGAACAATAGCAAAAATACCCGATACGTCCTGAAACGACAAAGAAGCAGCATAACGGGTTAGTGAACGACAGAATTTGGCAAAATTAAGGGTCACCTCACACCCTTGTAGGGTGTGACTTATACTTAGATGGTCGAATTCCATTGGGAATAGAACTCCCGGAACCAATCTCTCAAACTGAAGTTTTACCGATTTCCCCAAATCTACCCAAAACGTAAACCGTAATGCAGAAAATGAAAAAACTATGAAAAGACGCGTCTGCAGAATCAAATTCCGATGCAGAATCAAAGGTGCAGAAATCGGAATCAGAAACACAAATGAGTTCAAACGCAGAAACAAGACAGATGCGCAAAAATAAATATATTTTTTTGTTTTTTTTTTTAACAGAAACGAAAATTAAAGAAAAAGAAGATGATCAAGAATCAGAAAACGATTTAGACCGATGCCATTTCCCTGGAAACGGCGCCAAATTTGACACGAGCTGACGAACTCGCGCAAATTAAAAATTATTTTTAATTAGGGTTCAGAAATTCGCAGTAAAATGGAAACCGTAATGCAGAAAATGCAAAAACTGAGAAAAGACGCGTCTGCAGAATCAAATTCCGATGCAGAATCAAAGGTGCAGAAATCGGAATCAGAAACACAAATGAGTTCAAACGCAGAAACAAGACAGATGCGCAAAAATAAATATTTTTTTTTCGATTTTTTTTAACAGAAATGAAAATTAAAGAAAAAGAAGAAGATCAAGAATCAGAAAACGATTTAGACCGATGCCATTTCCCTGGAAACGGCGCCAAATTTGACACGAGCTGACGAACTCGCGCAAATTAAAAATTATTTTTAATTAGGGTTCAGAAATTTGCAGTAAAATGGAAACCATAAGTCGTCTCTCAAAGAAATTGATTTGGTAAAAATCGCTTATGAAAATAGAAAATAAAAGGGGGGTTTTGGATTTCGGTTGAATAAAAGACAGAATATAAGAACTGGGATTAAAACTTCGTAATTAAAATTAACCAACCTAAGGTTAGGAATCCTAGGATGTCCTTCATTGGATAAAAATTACCAAATTCACGAATGATCTCAATTGAATCAAAATCCTTATTTTCAATTGAGAACAATCGGATCATCAAATCTGATGATTATTCCTTTTCCATAATCGCAATTGCGAACCTCAAATCGAATATCCACAATCTCACGATATTGATTTGAGTTAGGTTAAAGAAACGAATCTGGTTAGAGATTGATCGCAGATCCTCTAGATAGATCCATGGAATCCCTTCCCCTTAGGTTGATTAAAAGGGGTTTAGCCTAGCATGGCTAGGATAAACATGATTAAAATTAAAGAAAAAAGAAGAAAAAGATAAAGAACGCGAAGAACGCTTCAGAGAAAAAGTACTTGATCCTCAATTTCAAAAATTCAGAATGAATAATAGTTTCCTACTCCGCCGTCATATACCCCTACCCAAATCGGGTTAGGGTTTAGTTCTGATAGGCCAATCTGTCCAAAAGTACGAAATATAACAAATAAATTAAAATAAAACTAAAACTTGGCTTTGGGCCACTTAAGTAATGGGGTTTTAATTTAAATGACAAGTCTAATAATAAAATAAAACTTCAGCAAAACGTGTCAATCAGAAAACTGTGGACCGAGATATGGCCAAAATACAGAAGTAACGTAAAGCTGAAAAATTTTGACGAAAATAAATTAAACCCAATCAAAAACTAAAAATGTAAATTAACTCAAAACATCATTATTTTATTCAAATAAATCCTAAAAATACTAACCAAGAGTAACAAATAAGTGCAATAAAATATGAGTTATCACGCTGATAGCGCCAATGTCGCGCCAGTAGCGTGTTGGATTAAATCTTGTGTTTTTTTGTGCTTCTCAATTGGAGGCATTTCATACTCTTACTATTATGGCAGGAGTGGCTAATGTTTTTTTTCCATTAAAAAATGTGTTACCCATTATATGCTAATTAAATACAAGTCAAAGAACAAAATAGTAAAACAGTGGTATTGCCAGCTGATGCTCTCCGGCAAGTATACCGATCACACAAGTAATAAAGTGATAAGAAAAGTTCATCTCCACAGGGATTGGGATCTAATATCAATTAAACTTTTTCTTAAAGAATGGAAGTTTTCAAATAGGATTTTGACAAATAGTGTCAAATTGGGTAAAATTGAATTCTGAAAACAAAAGACTTATTTTTTTGTATTTTTGGTTTGTTAAATAAAAATGAGAAATGATTTGTAAAAAAGGATATGAGAAAAGCATTGTAGCCAGGGTTCATTCACCAAATGATTCCCGCTTTTTACTCCAGATTGATTTACAATAATTATTTGTATAATCACTCAGATAAATTATCATCTAAAAAGATTTAGTAGTTAACCCTCAATTCCTTGCAGGGTTAACCCTTTAATCCCATGAGCAACCCCAATTCCTTGCAATGTTTCTCATGGGATCAAGCAATGAGCGCGATAATTTAAGCATCTGCAATCGTATACACGTCTATTCCTAGCACGCATACAGATTGTTATCTTACCCCCTTTCGAGATCAAAACCCCAATATTCCTATCTAGGATTTTGATCCTCAGAATATCCCCAACTATCAGATTGATCAAATCTAACAAAGGGAATATAAAATTCGCACAGAGTAAAAATAAAGATAATTATATAAACCAAAAATCACAAATCAATCCTTCGTTTCAAGGGTTCACATATGGATCGTGACCCTGACTACAATAAAAAGATCTAGCCGATCAACATACTGATCGCTGATCTAAAATTCAACATAAACTAAAAATAAAAGAGAAAGAAAAAGAAGATGAAGATGAAGAACGAAGAACGCGAAGAACTCCACAGCTACCTCTTTCTTCTCCCGGTCCAGATCTGAATGAATGGAATGGTGGAGGACCACCCTTTTTATACTTGAGTTTCTGGGCGTGGTCCATGTGATGTTGCGTGTATAGATAAGGATGACACTTCAGCGTGATGTAATGCTGACAATGCATCCTATCTTTATTTGCTGCAGTGCCAGATGTGCTTTGACTCAGCGCTTTGATTGCAGATTCTTTCCTTAATTGCTTCAGCGCTAATTGAGGATAGTTTGAAATGTGATGTAATGTTTAAATGCTCATCCTCGCAATTTTTTGAATCTCTTCCTTTTTAACTGGAACAAGATGAAGAACGAAGAATGCCACAGAGCCCTTCTCCTCCAGTCTCTCCAGATCCAGATGGAATGGAATTATCAAAATGTGTGAGATTTCCTCTGAAGACTGAATTGTGTGTCATGGAGTGTGTGGAGAGGAACCTTTGCATAGGTAGCAACTAGGGTTTCGCCGCATCTTCCAAAATTACCCCTGAAACGTGTAATGTAATAATTAATTACAACTTTATTACCGAAACGTATAACGTAAAGATTTAATTAAAACTTTATTACGTAACTGAAGAATTAAATTAAAACTTATTACGTAACGAAAGAATTAATTAAAAACAGTTTTGAATTCAAATTTTGAATTCAAATTTTGAATTCAAATTTCGCTTCTTTTTCCTGTAAAAACACAACTAACAGGTGCATATTATTGACATACAAAGAATCAACATAATTAGCAAATATGTATTTAAATTGCTCTCTTATGACTCAATTCTTGTCAATTTTAAGACAGAAAAATCACACTTGCCAAAGGCACATCAAACCATTCCCAGATTTAAACGTTGCTGTCCCCAGCAATGTAAAAGACTTAATCCAGGAAATATTCACTTAATCCAACATAACAATCACAGACACTATCAGATACAATATGCCATGCATGCCTGACTCAATATCATGAACTTCCAATAATGCCATCAGCTTCTTAAATATACAAGTCTACATTGATTACCCCTCACACAGATAAATAATGTTCACTCAACACTCAGTGTTTAAGGGTATCATGAGCACTCAATTACTCAAAGTTATAACACTACCATATGCTTGATTATATTCTCAAAAATTCCTAAAATTGAAGAATCAAACACACGCATCAATTGATCAAAAGGACTTCACAGGTTGTAACTTGGCCGGGGTAATAGGTAGGAAAATTTGGATAGTAGCTCAAACAACCAAGAGATTGAATATTGATATTATTTCACTTTTAACAGATTCAATCAATTGTTTTGCTCCACTAACATTCCCACAGAATTTCGGGAATTAATTCCTTCCAACCACCTTTTATTTTTTCCTTTTTCGTCACTTTACCCTTTTTCTCTTTTTCATTTTGCCATTTCTCTTTTTTTTCGGGAATTAACTTGACCATTGTGGAACTCACCTCAATTTCTTTATTTTATTTTCAACACATTCAATGATTCAATCTCAATCAAGGTAAGTCACAAAAAATGGATATAGGCTAAGCCATCAATCAGGCCACAGGTCATTTATCAAGAATTAAGTTCAGGCTCAAAGGGGTAGCAAGGGAAAATCTCATACAGGTGGGTTATTTTGGCCAATAGCAAATAAGAACAAAATGCCTTTATCATATCAATCAATGCATGCATAATAGAGAAACAAATCAAGTTCTAGAGTATTACAACAGTGAGACCTCTCAACAAAAATTTCAGTGTTTAGGCTCAAAACCTCACAGCTATGGTATCAATGCAGACTCAAGACAATTGACTTCAGACATTATCAGAATTCACAATCTTAACTCAGACAAACGAGCAATCATGCAATCCAATTATGCCTATGCAATGTTATGCCAGAAAGTCATACAATATATTTCCTAAAATTCAATCATGTACATTAACAAGATGAGCACATTTAAACCTGGGATAACACACTTTCTTCTTCTTTTTTTTCTTTTTTTCTTTTTATAGCACACAAAATAACTAAGAAAATTAAAAGAGTTAGAATATCTCCCCTGATAGAAGAATTGCAGTTCTAAGGTGCAAGCCAACCATTCCCAGATTTAGAGCATTGCTGTCCTCAGCAATAATTAAACCCCAAGAAGGAAGAAAATCCTGCACAATAGAACAAATAGTGGCATATAGAAGAAACTATAATGCACACATTAAAACATCAGAGAAAAATATACCAACACAAAATAACTTAAAAATACGAAACAGAAAAATAAACTAATATACAATATCTCCATCAGCAAGGAGATAAGATCAGCCCTCCATGTCATCCCCCTCAGCAGTGTGGGATGACTCAGCAATTGAAGGGTCTGGTGGTACTGGTTGCCTTGGTGTATGGGACCACCATTCCCAGATTTGATCCAAACCATGGATCCATGTTAAGAACTCTTTGAAGCTTTGATTTTTTCGAGAGATAGAGTCTCGGTGTCTCTTGTCAAACTTCAGCTCTCGGTGTCTCTTCCAACTTGTATCAAAGAATTTTACCCCTTCCTTTCTTCTTGCCTTCTTCTTTGTAGGAGTATGCCTCCTTTGAGGCGTCCTTACCTCTTTGACATCATCAATTAAATTTTTAGGAAGATCTTTCACTTCCACTTTTGGGTTTCCATCTTCTTTGGCATCATCTTTTAAATTTCGAGGAAGCTCAACCGCTACATCTTGTTCTTCCTTTACAATTTCAAGATTAAAACAATCGTTTTTGTGAGAAGACTGTTTTAAAGAATCAAAGACATGGATAGTAACGGTTTCATCATTCATTCTTAGCTCTAGTTTCCCACTTTCAACATCAATCAGTGCTCGAGATGTAGCTAAGAAGGGTCTTCCCAAAAGAAGAGGCATCTCTTTTTCTTCCCCCATATCAAGTACCACAAAATCAGCAGGGAAGATGAACTTGTCTACCTTCACAAGAACATCTTCTATTATTCCACTAGGCTTTCTCACAGACTTATCAGCAAGTTGAAGAGATGCCAAAGTGGGTTTCAAATCAGTAATCCCTAGAGATTTACAAACAGACAAGGGCATTAGATTTATACTTGCCCCAAGATCACATAGTGCCCTTCTGATTTTTGTATTACCAATTTCAATGGGAATGTTGAAGCTTCCGGGATCACGAAGCTTAGGAGGACATTTTCTTGTAAGGATAGCACTGCACTCCTCAGTAAGTGCTACAGTTTGGCACTCTTGTAACTTGTGCTTCCTTGACAAAAGATCTTTCATAAATTTAGCATAATTTGGCATATTGACCAAAGCTTCAGCAAATGGAATATTAATATGAAGCTTTTTGAAAAGGTCCAAGAACCTGCCATAATGCTTTTTCTGATCATCCTGTTTGAATCTTTCAGGATATGGTGCCATAGCCCTTACATATTCAGGACTTAATTCATGCTTCTTTTTTTCAATTGGCTTCTCCACTTCATTAGGTTTTTCAATTTCTTTTTCTTTTTCATGCTTACCTGTAGTATCTAGCTTTTCTTCAACATCAGGAGATGGAAGTATTTTTCCACTTCTAATTGTGATGGCCATACAGTCTTCCCTTGGGTTAGTAACTGTGTTACTAGGGAAGGTACCTGGAGTTCTATCAGCTAGTTGTTTAGCCAGCTGGCCAATTTGATTCTCTAGATTTCTGATAGAAGCCTGTGTATTCTTTGTACTGGCCCGAGTCTCTTCCATGAAGGCATTGGAGTGTTGGGCCATTTGTCCAACTAACCTTTCCAAATCAGAAGGCTCCTTAGCTTGGACTGGTGGAGGCTGCAAGTAGTTGTTGGAATTGTAATCCAGTCCTGTGCCTTGAGCTCTCCTCTGAAAATTGTTATTTCCAGAAGGGAAATTCTGATTCCTAGGAATGTTTCTTGGTGGAGATCTTTGCTCATACCATACTCCATTCACCTGCACTTGTTGAGGAGAGTCAGAAGATAATAAAGATGAGCATTCATTGGATTCATGCTCACCCTTGCAGTATTCACAAACCACAGATGCAACTTGCATAGTGGAAAGTTGCATCTTGTCCAGCCTTGAGGTCAAATTTGCTAGCTGTTGTGCTAACAATTTATTTTCAGCCAGAACCGCATCATTGTTATCCAGGTGTAGAATCCCTCTCTTAGGCTTGGCTGTCAAACATTCATTTTCATTGGCAGCCATTCTTTCTATTAACACAAGAGTCTCATTTGCTCTCAAGGATTTGATGCTACCACCTGCTGCACCATTCAGCACCATCCGAACTTCAGGTTTACACCCATTGAAAAAAATTCGGACCTGATCACCATTGGTCATAGGGTAATGAGGGCATCTCCTCAAATCCTTGAAGCGGTTCCAGGCTGCACACATATCTCACCCTCAGCCTGGGTGAAATTGGTGATGTCATTCACCATCTGGTTAAACCTCTCCATGGAAAAGAACTCAGCAAAGAATTTATTTGAGAGACTCTCCCATGATGGAATACTTCTTGTGGTTGCCTTTCCAACCAATTCAAAGCCTTCCCCTTTAGAGAAAAGGGAAACAGTCTCAGCCTGACTGCATCATTGGACACCTGGGGGTGTTTAGTGGAGTCACAGATCATCAGAAATCTGTCAATGAACCTGTGAGGGTCCTCATCAGCCTCTCCACCAAACTGAGCTCTCTCCACCAATTGAATATTGGAAGACTTGCCAATTATTGTTACCAATATCAGGTTGAACAATGCTTGAGTTAGGCATATTAAAAGATTGTAGTATCCATGAATGGATTGTCTGCAACATTGTTTGCGGCCATGATTTGTGATTCTTCAGGCAGAGTTTCTAACTCATTGAATGTATTTCTTTCGAGCAAGTTTCCTGTTTCTCTTTTCAGTCCTTGTGATCTAAATCAAATGGAAATTCTGCAGTTTTAACTCGCATACAACTCGAAAAATAGATCAGTAGCACTTTTCAACAAGAATAAAAAAATCAAAAAATTTAAAAAATAAATAAATAATTAAATAAAATAAAAAATAATAAAAATATTCACAAATCCAATCTTTAAAATCAAGATTATATGATATAAGATAAACCAATCCCCGGTAACGGCGCCAAAAACTTGATGCTCTCCGGCAAGTATACCGATCGCACAAGTAATAAAGTGATAAGAAAAGTTCGTCTCCACAGGGATTGGGATCTAATATCAATTAAACTTTTTCTTAAAGAATGGAAGTTTTCAAATAGGATTTTGACAAATAGTGTCAAATTGGGTAAAATTGAATTCTGAAAACAAAAGACTTATTTTTTTGTATTTTTGGTTTGTTAAATAAAAATGAGAAATGATTTGTAAAAAAGGATATGAGAAAAGCATTGTAGCCAGGGTTCATTCACCAAATGATTCCCGCTTTTTACTCCAGATTGATTTACAATAATTATTTGTATAATCACTCAGATAAATTATCATCTAAAAAGATTTAGTAGTTAACCCTCAATTCCTTGCAGGGTTAACCCTTTAATCCCATGAGCAACCCCAATTCCTTGCAATGTTTCTCATGGGATCAAGCAATGAGCGCGATAATTTAAGCATCTGCAATCGTATACACGTCTATTCCTAGCACGCATACAGATTGTTATCTTACCCCCTTTCGAGATCAAAACCCCAATATTCCTATCTAGGATTTTGATCCTCAGAATATCCCCAACTATCAGATTGATCAAATCTAACAAAGGGAATATAAAATTCGCACAGAGTAAAAATAAAGATAATTATATAAACCAAAAATCACAAATCAATCCTTCGTTTCAAGGGTTCACATATGGATCGTGACCCTGACTACAATAAAAAGATCTAGCCGATCAACATACTGATCGCTGATCTAAAATTCAACATAAACTAAAAATAAAAGAGAAAGAAAAAGAAGATGAAGATGAAGAACGAAGAACGCGAAGAACTCCACAGCTACCTCTTTCTTCTCCCGGTCCAGATCTGAATGAATGGAATGGTGGAGGACCACCCTTTTTATACTTGAGTTTCTGGGCGTGGTCCATGTGATGTTGCGTGTATAGATAAGGATGACACTTCAGCGTGATGTAATGCTGACAATGCATCCTATCTTTATTTGCTGCAGTGCCAGATGTGCTTTGACTCAGCGCTTTGATTGCAGATTCTTTCCTTAATTGCTTCAGCGCTAATTGAGGATAGTTTGAAATGTGATGTAATGTTTAAATGCTCATCCTCGCAATTTTTTGAATCTCTTCCTTTTTAACTGGAACAAGATGAAGAACGAAGAATGCCACAGAGCCCTTCTCCTCCAGTCTCTCCAGATCCAGATGGAATGGAATTATCAAAATGTGTGAGATTTCCTCTGAAGACTGAATTGTGTGTCATGGAGTGTGTGGAGAGGAACCTTTGCATAGGTAGCAACTAGGGTTTCGCCGCATCTTCCAAAATTACCCCTGAAACGTGTAATGTAATAATTAATTACAACTTTATTACCGAAACGTATAACGTAAAGATTTAATTAAAACTTTATTACGTAACTGAAGAATTAAATTAAAACTTATTACGTAACGAAAGAATTAATTAAAAACAGTTTTGAATTCAAATTTTGAATTCAAATTTTGAATTCAAATTTCGCTTCTTTTTCCTGTAAAAACACAACTAACAGGTGCATATTATTGACATACAAAGAATCAACATAATTAGCAAATATGTATTTAAATTGCTCTCTTATGACTCAATTCTTGTTAATTTTAAGACAGAAAAATCACACTTGCCAAAGGCACATCACCAGCATATTCAGAAGCCATAAGGAGGAGGAGCACCCTCAGCCATTGCAAGAGCTTTTTTTTTCTTAATTCATTTGAAGTATTGCCTAAAATATATATATATATGTTGCTGGAGCATACCTCATATGTGCATTTAAAGGAAATAATGAAGGTCATTAAAATTAAAAAAACAAACAAAAAGGAAAAAAATCGTGAAGAATAAATATAATAAGCGCATGTAATAAATGCAAAGTAGGATTCCTTTTTATAAATATTTAATTTTCAATAAAGAAACCTAAAAGTGGTAATAATTAAAACGGTAATAAAAAAAATAGAATATCGTTATCATGAAAATCAAATCAAATCAAATTTCAATATTAGATTTAATAAATCCAGCTAATCAATGCAGAATAACAAGTGAGGTTCAAATTCTATAAATTATACCACTTCATCTCCTCTGAAGTAAACTTTCTCTTTCTGTCTACATATCTCTCTCTCCCTCCCTCTCTTTGTTTCTCTTTACATCTGTTTGCCAAGAATGGTTGCTTTTTTCTTAATAGCGACTCTAGTTTTTTTCTTTTTGTATATAATAGAGACTCTGGTTTTGAAAGCTCAACGTGAGAAGATGCTTACGGACGACGACGTTTTGGGCTTAAATTCATTCAACCTGAACATGCAAAGAAGCAATGTCCAATCTCGTGCGCAATTGGGTTACAACCACAACATGCAAATAAGCAATATCCAATCTCGTGCGCAATTCGGTCACAACCAAAACATGCAAAGAAACAATGTCCGTTCTCGTGCGCAATCGGGTTACATCCAAGACGTGCAAAGAAGTAATATCCAATCTCGTGCACAATTGGGTTACAACCACAACGTGCAAAGAAACAATATCCAATCTCGTGCGCAATTGGGTCACAACCAAAACATGCAAAGAAGCAATATCCGATCAGGTGCCCAATTGGGTTACAACCACAACACGCAAAGAAGCAATATCCGTTCTCGTGGTGAGTTGGGTTACTACCAAAACATACAAACAAGCAATATCCGACATCTTCGTGAGTTGGCTCACTACCATAACATGCAAAGCAACAATCGCCGATCTCGTAGGGAATTGGGTTACATCGAAACCATGCTAAATAGCAATGTCCGATCTCGTGGTGAGTTGGGTTACAACCACAACATTCAAAGCAGCAATATCCGTTCTTCTTCCATCACAGATTGTTCTATTTGTCTCACGGATATTGGGTCAAGAGCAATTGGCTTGCCTTGCTCACACGTGTTTCATCGCGATTGCATCACAAAGTGGCTAACGATTCGCAATACATGTCCTTTATGTAGATGCAGTGTCTTGTCTAGGAATGATTAAGTAAACATAACGTACGCTATTTATGCATTCTTGGTCTTTGTTTCAGAGCTTGTGGCTAGCTTGTCTCTTAAATTTTGTGTAAAATTATTAATTTATTATAATTGATTTACACAATTTTCCATCAATTGATTTAAACAATTCATAATAGTAATTATTTACTATATATTAATGCAAATCTAAGTTAAATCGATAATCGTTAACTACTAGAATTATTATCTTTAACAATTATAATAATGTATTAATTAATAATTTTAATAATTTAATATTTGAGGTTATTGAATGTGAGGATACGGATCTCCTCCTAGTATATTATCATAGAAAAAATTTAACCTTGAATCATGTATATCATTATAAAATACCAAACAATATGAAATCAAAATTGGGATTATGCGTACCTTATTGGATCATCACAAAGCCAAAAGAAAGAAGGGACTACATGCCAGATCTTCCTCTCTATCACCTTTTCGATAAAGGCAGCCTCAGCGATGAGAGCATGATGGCTTATGGAGTTTAACTCCAGTATAAATAGGCTAGAGAGAGGACCTAGCTAATAACCCAGAGAAGAGTCTGTGCCCATATTACTGTCCAACTATGCCCAATAACATCAGATGCCAGAAGCCCAATCAAATGTGATCGCAATAGGCTTAGTTACAATATTTATATTGATTATAATTGATTTACACAATTTTCCATCAATTTATTTAAACAATTAATAATAGTAATTATTTACTATATATTAATGCAAATCTAAGTTAAATCGATAATCGTTAACTTCTAGAATTATTATCTTTAATAATTATAATAATGGATTAATTAATAATTTTAATAATTTAATATTTGAGGTTATTGAATGTGAGGATACGGATCTCCTCCTAGTATATTATCATAGAAATATTTTAACCTTGAATCATGTATATCATTATAAAATACCAATCCATAATGGAAAACCAGGGTCACACTAAAGCCTATTGCTGCCCAACTAGGCCCAATAATATCAGATGCCAGAAGCCCAATCAAATGTGATCGCAATGGGCTTAGTTACAATATTTATATTGGAATATCCATTAACCCAATTAATATTAAAATACAAAACTAATTAATTAATATTGCCCATAAAATAAAATTTCTAACATTCTACTAGTTGGTCTATATTAATTAATTTAATATTATTTTGAAAATCTTTTTAATATTATTTTGACAGTATAGCAAAAGGGTTTTATGTTTATTATGTTGTAGGAAAAGTGATTGTGTAATGTTATAGAGATTCGTTTTGCGTGCCATATTTTTTTCTTTTTCTTTTGTTTTAAAATGTGTGGGCCCCATAAAATATTGTGTGTGGAGGAATAGAGCTGTCAAAACAGCCCCCAGCCCGCGGGCTGGGCCCTATAGCCCCAAGTTTTAACCCCCTTTTTTTCAGCACACATATGGGAGGGTTATTTTTGACCCTAGCCCCATTAACCCTCATTTCTTTTGGGTTAGGGTGGGGTTAACCGCGGACCAGCCCACTCTTTTTTTTTCTAAACCCTAAAACCCCAATTTCTCATTTCTCTCTCTGGTTTTCTTCTTCCAATTTCTTCTTCTTCACGCGTTCTTCTTCTTCGCAGTTGATACACTTCCTCAAGCAGTTTCTTCATCGTCATTAAGGCTTCCCTCTCTTCAATTTTCTCCTTCATATTCTTCTTCATTGTCTTCGTTGTCACTTGCAGCACGGTTGAACCATAAGGGTCTGAAGATGATGGGAATCAGAACCAGTGTTGTAGCCATGCCAGAGTCCCCCAAGAACACCGTGCTTGACGCTTGTTACTGGAGCTGGTGGTCGCACATGAGCAAACTTTCTGTTCTATGCTTTGATGGGTTTTCCTCAAATTCTTTGTTTTCTTGCTATGGAAAGAGAAAGAGATAGAGAATTTGGACTAGAAAATGACATTTCAGGTTTAGCTTATTCTTTTTAATTGAGGTTTTAATTGAGGTTCAGTGATTTGTAGGTTGTTGGAATTTATAAATTTAGTGGTTGTGAATATGGGTTTTGATAATCTAGATGCATTGATATTTCTAACGCAGGGTTAATGTTTCTAAATTTACTTTAACTGAAAAATTCTGATATTTTTTGTGGGTTCTGTTAGTACTGTAAATGTATAAGGATTTATTTACAATGTGGCTTTCTAAGACAAACTGAAGCTGTCCAAATAGAAGAACACTATCTATGTGGAGTAAAGGATAATGATACAACATGATATATAGCTTTTGTATATATGTATTGAATTTAATTATCTTAAGTTCTCAACCATTTTTTGAGTAAGGATAATGTTACAGCATGATATATAGCTTTTGTATATATGTATGCAATTTAATTATCTCAACCATTTTTTGAGTGAGGATAATGATACAACATGATCACTTGCAACTTAATTCATGGTAGAGAACATGCCAGGACCTTCTTTGAGTGAGGAAGATGAGATTGAGGGTGGGAATGAGAATGAGGAAGGTGAAGGTGATAATGTTGACGGTGATGGAGGTCATACGGTGGAGGAGCCTAAAACACTAGAGAAAGTTATGGAAAATGTGCAAGAGCTAGATGAGATAACAGAGGCAAAGCATATTGAACATTCAAAGACAGCACCTGCTGAGTTTAGAAGAGCAATTAAGGTTGTTCCAAGTGTTACTCTGATGCAGATTCTCACTTTCCTTGATGATCATTTTTTGAAGGCTTTAGAGAGTGCACAAGAAGTTACCAAGATGGTTGAGGCCACTAGGTTGCATTATCATTCCAATTTCGCTGATAATCAGGGTAATTAATTCCTTGTGTTGTGTTGTGTGTGTGTGTATCATTTTAGTTGATATTGTAGCTGCAGTTGAAGTTTAACCTCTTTAATTGCTAGTTGGACATGAATGGTTGAGCTAATTTTGGACTATATATGTATGCAATTTAATTATCATTTTTTTCCCTGTATTTCTATGCAATTTTGGACTACATTTGTTGGAGGGTTATATAGCTTTTGGCCTTTTGCAGGGGGAAAGTCCTTGAGGTTTTAAAAAACTGGCCTGAGAGGAGTATTCAAGTTATTGTTGTAACTGATGGTGAGCGGATTTTGGGACTTGGGGATGTTGGATGTCGGGTATTTTTGTAGGGGAATCAAACTCCTTAATTTACATTTTACTATGAAAATATAGACATGGTACTAAAAGTAGATGACTAAGCCTTTTCAATTTCTGTTTGATAATATATGACTAATGAACAGTCTTGATCACTGCTTGATAATATATGAATACTTTTGCATTTCAGGTTCCGCCAAATTCAACAGAACCATTAGGAATACTTTTGCATTTTACTCTTAAAAGTGTTGGTAAAATAGAGTTGATTTTTGGCCCGCGGGCTGGCCCTAACCCGTGGGGTTATATGATTTTTTGGCCCGTGCGGGCTGTTTGATATGCGGGCTTTTTGGCACTGGCCCGGGCGGGCGAGGGCCTAACGGGCCGGGCTGGATCAGTCCACAACACAAGAATCTTTTCAAAATCTTGAAAAAGTCACGATTGAAGCAGAGTCTTCTTCCATCACAGATTGTTCTATTTGTCTCACGGAGATTGGGTCGAGAGCTATTGGCTTGCCTTGCTCACACGTGTTTCATCGGGATTGCATCACAAAGTGGCTCACGATTCGTAATACATGTCCTTTATGTAGATGCAGTGTCTTGTCTAGGAATGATTAAGTAAACATAACGTACGCTGTTTTTGCATTCTTGGTCTTAGTTTCAGAGCTTGTGGCTAGCTTGTCTCTTAAATTTTTGTATTGTTCTAGTTCAGTTACTTTTCTTTGGAGTAAGCTGTCTGGGATTTTCGGAGAGTATTGCTCTGTCCCGTGGATTCGTATGGTTTCCTTTTAATTAGCTTTAGAGGTTGTCGTTCTTGTAAAAAAACTTGGTTTTTCTTTTGTCAAAATGTTTGCATCTTTCTTTGTAATATCCGTTTAATTATTTTTAATCTTGATTTACTTTTTTTTTCTTGTATTGCATTTGGAAGAGTTATAAGCTTATGCAAAATCTTCACTCTAGAATCTAAAAAGGCTTATGTTGTATGTAACGACTGGTGTTTGATCTTATACATATCCATGTTGACACAAAAGATGACATAACATGAACATGATATATTTGTATACAAGGTGAAGAAATAAAGGACCAATCATATGATCGGATTTTTGCTTCTTGCGCTAAAAAACTAGAGGAAAATAAATTTTATAAAAAGTGGAACATATTTTATGAATATTTTGAAATTTCCCACTGCTAAAGGAATTGATTTTCTTATTGCTAATGTAGCCAGCTGTCTAGAGATATTGTTTATAATGGATATTTTATGGAAATCTATTTAAGGAAATTTTGTGTAAAATTATTAATTGTTTATGTTTGATTTACACAATTTTTCATCAATTGATTTAAACAATTAATAATAGTAATTATTTACAATATATTAATACAAATCTAAGTTAAATCGATAATCGTTAACTACTAGAATTATTATCTTTAATAATTATAATAATGTATTAATTAATAATTTTAATAATTTAATATTTAAGGAGATTGAATATGAGGATAAGGATCTCCTCCTTCACGTCACCAGATTTCAGGTCAATCGAAGCAAGTTGAACAATAGCAAAAATACCCGATACGTCCTGAAACGACAAAGAAGCAGCATAACGGGTTAGTGAACGACAGAATTTGGCAAAATTAAGGGTCACCTCACACCCTTGGGGGGTGTGACTTATACTTAGATGGTCGAATTCCATTGGGAATAGAACTCCCGGAACCAATCTCTCAAACTGAAGTTTTACCGATTTCCCCAAATCTACCCAAAACGTAAACCGTAATGCAGAAAATGAAAAAACTATGAAAAGACGCGTCTGCAGAATCAAATTCCGATGCAGAATCAAAGGTGCAGAAATCGGAATCAGAAACACAAATGAGTTCAAACGCAGAAACAAGACAGATGCGCAAAAATAAATATATTTTTTTGTTTTTTTTTAACAGAAATGAAAATTAAAGAAAAAGAAGATGATCAAGAATCAGAAAACGATTTAGACCGATGCCATTTCCCTGGAAACGGCGCCAAATTTGACACGAGCTGACGAACTCGCGCAAATTAAAAATTATTTTTAATTAGGGTTCAGAAATTCACAGTAAAATGGAAACCGTAATGCAGAAAATGCAAAAACTGAGAAAAGACGCGTCTGCAGAATCAAATTCCGATGCAGAATCAAAGGTGCAGAAATCGGAATCAGAAACACAAATGAGTTCAAACGCAGAAACAAGACAGATGCGCAAAAATAAATATATTTTTTTCGATTTTTTTTAACAGAAATGAAAATTAAAGAAAAAGAAGAAGATCAAGAATCAGAAAACGATTTAGACCGATGCCATTTCACTGGAAACGGCGCCAAATTTGACACGAGCTGACGAACTCGCGCAAATTAAAAATTATTTTTAATTAGGGTTCAGAAATTTGCAGTAAAATGGAAACCATAAGTCGTCTCTCAAAGAAATTGATTTGGTAAAAATCGCTTATGAAAATAGAAAATAAAAGGGGGGTTTTGGATTTCGGTTGAATAAAAGACAGAATATAAGAACTGGGATTAAAACTTCGTAATTAAAATTAACCAACCTAAGGTTAGGAATCCTAGGATGTCCTTCATTGGATAAAAATTACCAAATTCACGAATGATCTCAATTGAATCAAAATCCTTATTTTCAATTGAGAACAATCGGATCATCAAATCTGATGATTATTCCTTTTCCATAATCGCAATTGCGAACCTCAAATCGAATATCCACAATCTCACGATATTGATTTGAGTTAGGTTAAAGAAACGAATCTGGTTAGAGATTGATCGCAGATCCTCTAGATAGATCCATGGAATCCCTTCCCCTTAGGTTGATTAAAAGGGGTTTAGCCTAGCATGGCTAGGATAAACATGATTAAAATTAAAGAAAAAAGAAGAAAAAGATAAAGAACGCGAAGAACGCTTCAGAGAAAAAGTACTTGATCCTCAATTTCAAAAATTCAAAATGAATAATAGTTTCCTACTCCGCCGTCATATACCCCTACCCAAATCGGGTTAGGGTTTAGTTCTGATAGGCCAATCTGTCCAAAAGTACGAAATATAACAAATAAATTAAAATAAAACTAAAACTTGGCTTTGGGCCACTTAAGTAATGGGGTTTTAATTTAAATGACAAGTCTAATAATAAAATAAAACTTCAGCAAAACGTGTCAATCAGACAACTGTGGACCGAGATATGGCCAAAATACAGAAGTAACGTAAAGCTGAAAAATTTTGACGAAAATAAATTAAACCCAATCAAAAACTAAAAATGTAAATTAACTCAAAACATCATTATTTTATTCAAATAAAACCTAAAAATACTAACCAAGAGTAACAAATAAGTGCAATAAAATATGAGTTATCACGCTGATAGCGCCAATGTCGCGCCAGTAGCGTGTTGGATTAAATCTTGTGTTTTTTTGTGCTTCTCAATTGGAGGCATTTCATACTCTTACTATTATATATATTGGCAGGAGTGGCTAATGTTTTTTTTCCATTAAAAAATGTGTTACCCATTATATGCTAATTAAATACAAGTCAAAGAACAAAATAGTAAAACAGTGGTATTGCCAGCATATTCAGAAGCCATAAGGAGGAGGAGCACCCTCAGCCATTGCAAGAGCTTTTTTTTTCTTAATTCATTTGAAGTATTGCCTAAAATATATATATAATGTTGCTGGAGCATACCTCATATGTGCATTTAAAGGAAATAATGAAGGTCATTAAAATTAAAAAAACAAACAAAAAGGAAAAAAATCGTGAAGAATAAATATAATAAGCGCATGTAATAAATGCAAAGTAGGATTCCTTTTTATAAATATTTAATTTTCAATAAAGAAACCTAAAAGTGGTAATAATTAAAACGGTAATAAAAAAAATAGAATATCGTTATCATGAAAATCAAATCAAATCAAATTTCAATATTAGATTTAATAAATCCAGCTAATCAATGCAGAATAACAAGTGAGGTTCAAATTCTATAAATTATACCACTTCATCTCCTCTGAAGTAAACTTTCTCTTTCTGTCTACATATCTCTCTCTCCCTCCCTCTCTTTGTCTCTCTTTACATCTGTTTGCCAAGAATGGTTGCTTTTTTCTTAA
>JAVKPL010011810.1:0-54048 GCA_032173675.1 Gastrolobium villosum | reverse complement strand
CTCATCGTGCAACCATCAAAAAGAAGTCCAAACAAGATCAAGACTCAAGCTTCAAGAGAAGTCTCTAAGTCTAAACTCAAAATAATATATAGGACTTAGGATTATTTGTAAGTTGATTCCTTACACGAACAAAGCTCAAAGTATTTTTAAAGTACATGCATTAAATCATCAATCAACATTGAAATACATTTCTAAACATGAAAATATACTTTCAATATTCATAAACTGTTTAAACATTATTTGAAACTGTCTTTAAATCAAGAGAAAACCATGTGAGGGTGAAATCCAACCTGTTGACAGGTTGGTAATCGATTACCAAACTATGGTAATCGATTACCCTTCATGGTAATCGATTACCCAACCAATGGTAATCGATTACCCACTGTACAGAGACAAAAATAACGGCTATAAAACGGCTAGTTTGCGAAAATGGATAAGAAATAGACCTTGGGGGCCCTCTATAAATAGAGGCTACTGTTCCCATTGATGGGACACACCTCTTGATCATTATTGCTCATTAATTCTCATCCTATTTGCATTATTCTTGTCTTCATATCATAAAATCTCTTTGAGCTTTATTCTTGTAAGAGTGTCATATACCATTGTTCTTCAACTTGTATTATTTGTACTTTGAGAGTACTTAGCCATTGTTAAACACCTTCATTTGATTTATTGAGTAGTTAGGGGAGTGAACCCTATACACTTGAAAGGTCACCAAATTCCTAAGAAAATTTGGAGTGAAAAGTTGTAAGGCATCAAGAGCCCGAATTCTTGAAAAGGTGTAGTGGTTTGTCAAGCACCCTCAAGCTTGATAGTGAGTGAAAAGAATTGATCGAGCTGCTTCAGTCTGGACGTAGGTCACAGTGGTGGTGACCGAACCAGGATACATCTAGTTTGCAATTTCTCTAACCCTGATCTCTTTATTTACGTATTGAAATTGCCTTTTTAGATTGTCTTTGTATACTAGCTTGATTACTTTGCTATTCTTTTTCTTGCTCCTACGCTTAGATTATTTCCTATTAAATCGCTTTATTGAAGAAATAGTCTTTAAAACATCAAAGGAGGTACTTTGCGAAAAGATTTTGTTAAACTCAATTCACCCCCCTCTTGAGTATTGAAGCCACTTGTCCAACAAGTGGTATCAGAGCTTGAACTCTTGTGTAAAGAGCTTAACCGCTTCAAGAGAAGGGATGGCTTCTTTGAACCATGATATGCCCCTTGAGGGATCTTCTAGTACTAGACCTCCATTTTTCAATGGCGTCGACTATTCTTATTGGAAGAGTCGAATGAAAATATTTCTTCAATCTAATGATTTAAGAGTATGGAGTATAGTTTAAAAAGGATATACACTACCTACTATGAAAAATGAGAAAAATGAAGATGTTCCTAAAGATATAGATGATTACACTGATTATGAAATTAAGAAAGGAAATTGGAATGCTAGAGCTCAAAATTTGATCACAAATGCCTTAGGTCGTGATGAATACTTTCGTGTTTCAAACTGTAAGAATGCTAAGGAAATGTGGGATATTCTTCAAATAACCCATGAAGGAACTAGTGATGTTAAATTTACAAAATTAAATGCACTCACTAGAGAATTTGAAATGTTTGAGATTCATGAAAATGAAAGTATTCAAAGTATGCAAAAAAGGTTCTCACACCTTATCACTCATTTAAATGCTTTAGATAAATCTTTTACTAACCTTGAGTTGATTTCTAAGGTGATGAGAAGTGTGCACAATAGAGAATGGCAACCCAAGTTGACGGCCATTACGGAATCAAAAGATCTAAAAACCATGGATCTTGCAACCTTGTTCGGCAAGCTTCAAGAGTATGAAATGGAGCTAACCAGAATAAGCTTAAAGGAACAAGCCATCAAAAAAAGTAAGGGAATTGCCTTGAAAGCCTCAACACCAAGCAAAGAAAAGGATGAGGAAAAAGAAGATGGAGATTCCGAAAATGGTCTTGATGAAGATGAAATGAGTCTCTTCGTAAAGAAGTATGGAAAATTCTTTAAGAAGAATTTCACAAAGAAATCATCATTTCCTCCTAGAAGAAGATCTAAAGATGAAGGATCCTCCCAACTCACCGTCACTTGCTTTGAATGTGGAAAAGTCGGTCACTACAAATCGGATTGCCCAAATGCTCAAAAGAAAGACAAAAATGAAAAGAAGCAAGGCAAGGATAGAAGGAGCTTCAAGAAGGCTTATCTTGCTTGGGATGACGAATCTAGTTCCTCCGATGATGACTCCAAGGAAGAAGCAAACCTATGCTTCATGCAAGATGGAAGACCATCGGAGAAATCAAGTAAAGAAACCCAACATATATGTCTAATGGCAAATGAGGACAAAAATGAATCCGAAACCGAGGTAAACTCTTCTTGCTCTACTATTTCCCATTCATATGATGAGTTGTCTGACATGTTTGAAGAAATGCATAATGAAACACTAAAACATGTTAAAACTCTTAGAGCATCAAGAAAAACTATTAGTTATTTGGAAAAACAAGTTGCATCTTTAGAAAATGAAATTAAAGAATTGAAGGATGAAAATGAAACTCTCAAATTACTTGATGCTAGCATTTGTTGCATCAAATGCCTATCTTCAAATGATCATGCATCTTCATCATCATGTACATCATGCAAAGATCTAAGCAATGAAATTGATGATTTAAATGGAATTCTAAGCAAATTCACATGTGGAAGAGATAACTTAAATGTGTTGCTTGGTAAACAAAGATGCATGTTTAACAAATCCGGTTTAGGCTTTGACACTAGCACACAAGAAAAATCATATAAAAACTTTTTCATTTCTCCATCCTACATGACAAGTAGCCCATTCATTAAATGCTTTCATTGTGGTGGAAAAGGTCATAGTGCTTCCACATGTAAAGTTAGAAGGAATGGTATTATAGGGCAAAAGAAAGTATGGGTTCCTAAGGGAACTAAGCCCAAGACTAACACACAAGGACCCAACATGATGTGGGTACCAAAGATTAAATCTTGACTTTGTGATGTAGGTTTGTTTGAAAGCTAAGAGCTCCAAGTGGTACTTGGATAGTGGGTGCTCAAGTCACATGACGGGAGATGTAACTAAATTTCAATCATTCACAAAGAAAGAGCATGGACATGTGTCCTATGGTGATAACAACAAAGGAAAGATACTCGGCATTGGAAAAGTTGGTAATTCCTTCTCTATCTCTATAGAAAATGTTTTACTCGTCGAGGGCCTTAGACATAACTTGCTTAGCATTAGTCAATTATGTGATAAAAATTATAGAGTTATTTTTGACTCAACCTCTTGTAAAATCGAAAGTATAATTGATGGGCAAGTTAAGTTTATTGGTCATAGAGTGGATAACATTTATATGATAGACTTAGATGGTATGCCTTCAAATGACGATAAATGTTTGATTAGTAAGGAAGATGACTCTTGGTTATGGCATAGAAGAATAGCACACATTGGCATGGGTCAATTAAGTAAATTGATATCCTTAGACTTAGTAATTGGATTACCAAAGCTCAAATTTGAAAAAGATAAAGTTTGTGATGCTTGTCAAATGGGAAAACAAGTAAAGGCTTCTTTTAAATCAAAAAATATTGTTTCTACCACAAAGCCTTTACAACTTTTACATATGGATCTTTTTGGACCAACTAGAACTATGAGCTTTGGTGGCAATTACTATGCTTTGGTCATTGTGGACGATTACTCTCGCTATACTTGGACCTTATTTCTTACATATAAAAGCGATGCTTTTAAATCATTCAAGAGACTAGCCAAACTCATTCAAAATGAACAATCTTCAAATATTGTTTCAATTAGAACCGATCATGGTGGAGAATTTGAAAATCAAGATTTCGAACTCTTTTGTGAAGAAAATGGCATTGAACATAATTTTTCCGCTCCTAGGACTCCACAACAAAATGGAGTTGTAGAAAGGAAAAATTGTGTATTAGAAGAACTTGCTAGAACCATGTTAAATGAAAATGATCTTCCAAAATATTTTTGGGCGGAAGCCGTTGGCACCGCATGTTATGTTATGAACCGTGCTTTAATTAGACCTATTTTGAAGAAAACTCCCTATGAACTTTACAGAGGGAGAAAACCCAATATTTCATATTTTCATGTCTTTGGTTGCAAATGTTTTGTTTTAAATAATGGAAAAGAAAACCTTGGCAAATTTGACTCTAAAGCTGATGAAGGCATATTTCTAGGATATTCACTCACAAGTAGAGCTTATAGAATCTATAACAAAAGAACAATGGTCATTGAAGAGTCTATTCATGTTGTATTTAATGAAACTAACAATGCCTTGCCTAGAAAGGAACTTTGTGATGATGATATCATAGGAAGCATGGAAAACATAAACTTGAATGACAAAGAGGAAAATGAAAGCCAAAAAGAAAAGGAAGCAAACACTGAAGAAACTCCTTTTCAACAAACCAATGATGGAAACAACCTACCACAAGACTGGAGAGTAGCAAGAGGACACCCCATTGATGCGGTAATTGGTGATATATCTAAAGGGGTAACTACTAGAAATTCAATTAGAAATATTTGTAATCACTTAGCTTTTGTTTCTCAAATTGAACCTAAGACCATAAATGAAGCAATTATTGATGAACATTGGTTCTTGGCAATGCAAGAAGAACTAAATCAATTTGAAAGAAATCAAGTTTGGGAACTTGTGCCAAAACCAAATGATTATCCAATAATTGGAACCAAATGGGTCTTTAGGAACAAGCTTGATGAAAATGGCATAATAACTAGAAACAAAGCTAGACTTGTTGCTAAAGGATATAATCAAGAGGAAGGAATTGATTATGATGAAACTTATGCTCCCGTTGCTAGATTAGAAGCTATTAGATTGTTACTTGCATTTGCATGTATAATGGATTTTAAACTCTTTCAAATGGATGTTAAAAGTGCCTTTTTAAATGGATATATTCAAGAAGAAGTATATGTTGATCAACCTCCCGGTTTTGAAGATCATGACTTACCTAACCATGTTTTTAAACTTAAAAAGGCTTTATATGGTTTGAAACAAGCTCCAAGAGCTTGGTATGAAAGATTGAGTAAATTTCTTTTAGAAAAAGAATTTTCAAGAGGAAAAGTGGATACAACTCTCTTTATAAAGAAGAAAAATGATAATCTATTGTTTGCACAAATCTATGTTGATGATATTATATTTGGTGCCACTAATGTTCACCTTTGTGAAGAGTTTGCCAACCTTATGCAAAGTGAATTTGAGATGTCCATGATGGGAGAGCTCAACTTCTTTCTCGGTCTCCAAATAAAGCAACAAAAGGATGGAATATTCATCAACCAAGCTAAATATTGCAAGGAGTTACTCAAAAAATTTGGAATGGACAACTCCAAAGCTATTGATACTCCCATGGGTACAACTTGTTCTTTAGACAAGGATGAAGGAGGTAAATCCGTAGAGATCACTAAATATCGAGGTATGATCGGCTCACTCCTTTACTTAACCGCAAGTAGGCCCGACATCATGTTTAGTGTATGCATGTGTGCTAGATTCCAAGCTAATCCTAAGGAATCACACTTAAGTGCCGTAAAAAGAATTATGAGATATCTTGTGGGCACTTCACAAACGGGATTATGGTACCCTAAGGGTGCATCATGTGAGCTAATAGGCTATTCCGATTCCGACTTTGCGGGATGCAAATTGGATAGGAAGAGCACTAGTGGCACTTGCCACTTTCTTGGTTGCTCTTTAGTATCTTGGCATAGCAAGAAACAAAATAGTGTGGCTTTGTCCACGGCCGAAGCCGAATACGTGGCGGCCGGTAGTTGTTGTGCTCAAATCATTTGGATGAAACAACAACTCAAGGACTTTGGGGTTGAACTTGATCACATCCCTATAAGGTGTGATAACACTAGTGCCATAAACCTCACAAAAAATCCCATCATGCACTCTAGAACTAAACATATTGATATTAGACATCATTTCATAAGAGATCATGTGCAAAGTGGAGATTGCATCTTGGAATTTGTGGAATCCTCAAAGCAATTGGCAGACATCTTCACCAAACCACTCCCAAGGGAAGTATTCTATAACTTAAGAAGAGAAATTGGTCTCATTGATCCATCATACATGTATGTATCATTACTTGCTAAATGTCTTCATTTCATCTCTTAATTCAACTAATCCTTGCCTTGAAACGTATTTTTTTATTCATAAAATTAAATTATATCTATTATATGTCACATGGACTCCACACCCCCTCCCCAAACCTTTTTTTTTCCTCTCTTTTCTCTCTGTTTCCCTGTTTCTGCCCAGTACCCTTGGGTAATCGATTACCATCACTTTGGTAATCGATTACCAAGAAGGGTAATCGATTACATCACTTTGGTAATCGATTACCATCACTTTGGTAATCGATTACCATGCGAACTTCACAACCTTTAAAACTTCGCGCATCAGAAACGCAAAGCAACCCCCCCATCAACCAGAAAACCTCGCGACCCCCCCCCTTTCCCCTCTCTAAATCGACCCATCCCCTCCTCGTCCAGTGCATCATCTTCCTCTCCGTTTGGGCACCTCTCTGCGCATCTTTGATCTTTCCTCTCTTTTTTTTCTTTTCGTTTAGGTTTTTTTTTTTTGCATCCTTTGTTAATGCATCCCCTATGCCATTTTCATATGTTTTCTCTGCATCCTCTCATTTATTTTTTTTAATGCAACATATGCCATTTGTTCTGTTCCTTTTCTTTTATCTCCTCCATAATCTTTTTGGGCACTTTTTTCTGCATCCTCCATTTTCTGCATCCCTTTTTTTTTTTTGCATTATTTGCAAAATCATATGCCATTCATAATCAGTTTTCAATTTTTTTTTTTTTCTTTGTTCAAAAAAAAAAAATTCCTTTTATATCTATTCCTTGCTTTTTCTGTGAAAGCTTTTTTGTTCTGTGGTAATTATTTTTTTTATCATGCTTTGTGGAATCATGTTATGCTCATTTTTTTTCTTTCTTTGTTCTTTCTGTGCATTTTTGTGTGTAGGATTTTTTTTTACCGGTGCTTTTTAGAATTTTTCTGTTTTTGCTTTGCTGTTTTCAAATAGTGTTAAATGTTGCTTTCTTTTTACTTTTTTTTATTCTTGTTTGTGTATGTTATACTCATGTTTTTATTTCTCTGACTTGTGACTGGTGCTCTATTTACGTGGAACCTAACTTGGCACAATTTTATTCTGTAGGATTTTCATCACTTCATTTCATGGATTCCTCATCTCACCCAATTCGCTAGAGGCCACGCGGTTCATGTCTATATGGCAAATACTTCTCTACCGCTGCCAAATATGCCACCTTCAAGGAACACTATGCCTCCCGTCCAGTCATCGCTTCAAAATGCTTGGATATTCAATTCATGAGTGATGAAGGCTTTGAGATCTGTGATCTCTTGGCTCATGCTGGAGTACTACAATTGACTCTCCTCAAAGAGCCATACTCCGAAGATATGATTCGAGCCTTCTACTGCACTGTCAGCTTTGTCAATGATACACTCAAAGCTGATATCAAGGGCAAGATCTTCTCGGTACCGCCTAGTGAATGGCCCTGCATCATTGGCTCTGCCTACACCGGACACAAATACGGTGTGTATTCATTTCCCCAATATGACAAATATGCCTTCACGCAGTCTATTGTGGAACCCGGCATCATAGTCACTCAGTCCAAGTTCAGCGTGTCCATGTTAACTATGGACAACCGGATTCTACATTATGTGGTCACTCACATGCTGTCACCGAGGTCCTCTAACTACTCTCGGGTGCTTGATGCTGATATTTTTCTCATGTGGGTTATCCGCTCCAAAATTAGTTTCAACTGGCCTTACTTTATCTGCTCACAAATGATTAAAGCTGAGAACTCCTCGGGGGCACTTCCCTATGCTACTGTCATTGTTGAGATTCTGCGTCATCAGCAAATCTTCATGGAAGGTGAAACTCTGTGCGATGCCGTACACAAACTTGGAATGCATCTGCTGGCCCAAATGCAAATCAAACAAATCAATGGCATCTGGTGTAAGACGACTGCTCCTCCTGACATTGGAGCAGGTCCTGCTGACATTCATGAGGACCCTCATCCTCCAGCCGCTGATCCTCCTGCTGATTCTTCTTCCTCAGCGGACCATAGTTTGGGATCCATTCTCACATCTATTAATCGGCTACAGACTACTATGGAATCCGGCTTTGCCTCTTTGAACTTTAGGCATGCTAATACGGAGCTTCGTCTGAAGCGCATTGAGGATCATCTCAACATTCCTCCTCTTCCATCTCTACCACCACCGCCTCCACATGACTCTGATGACTTTTAGTTCTTATTAGTTATTTTCTTTATGTTTTTTTTTGGGCTTATCTTATGCTTCTATTTTGCCATGATACTTTGAACATTTTGCTACTCTAGGACTCTAACCTTATGATCTGGTTGCTTCCATTTTGCTTTATTATGCACTCTTCTTCCGTTTCCTTATCTTTTTTGCATGGACTATCTAATGTTTTCTCCTTATCTACTTATGCTTTTTGATGTTGCCAAAGGGGGAGAAATATGTGACAATTAAAAACAAAAAAATCATAAGCATATATTAAGTTAAAGAGGGGGAGAATAAAATTCAAACATAAATGACACCTTATATATCAAT
Organism: Gastrolobium villosum; assembly: GCA_032173675.1. Taxonomy (NCBI): domain Eukaryota; kingdom Viridiplantae; phylum Streptophyta; class Magnoliopsida; order Fabales; family Fabaceae; genus Gastrolobium; species Gastrolobium villosum. Next base: position 45,399 of record JAVKPL010011810.1, on the reverse strand, counting down.
CATATATTCAGGGGGAGTGTCAATTCTATAACATGCAATACTAACCTTTTTTTTTATTTTTGAGTTTGTCATCATCAAAAAGGGGGAGATTGTGGAACCAATGCACTCAACGAAAAGAACATAAAGGTTCAACGATTTTGATGATAACAAACAAGCATGGAAAGAAAGTCTCATCGTGCAACCATCAAAAAGAAGTCCAAACAAGATCAAGACTCAAGCTTCAAGAGAAGTCTCTAAGTCTAAACTCAAAATAATATATAGGACTTAGGATTATTTGTAAGTTGATTCCTTACATGAACAAAGCTCAAAGTATTTTTAAAGTATATGCATTAAATCATCAATCAACATTGAAATACATTTCTAAACATGAAAATATATTTTCAATATTCATAAACTGTTTAAATATTATTTGAAACTGTCTTTAAATCAAGAGAAAACCATGTAAGGGTGAAATCCAACCTGTTGACAGGTTGGTAATCGATTACCAAACTATGGTAATCGATTACCCTTCATGGTAATCGATTACCCAACCAATGGTAATCGATTACCCAACCAATGGTAATCGATTACCCACTGTACAGAGACAAAAATAACGGCTATAAAACGGCTAGTTTGCGAAAATGGATAAGAAATAGACCTTGGGGGCCCTCTATAAATAGAGGCTACTGTTCCCATTGATGGGACACACCTCTTGATCATTATTGCTCATTAATTCTCATCCTATTTGCATTATTCTTGTCTTCATATCATAAAATCTCTTTGAGCTTTATTCTTGTAAGAGTGTCATATACCATTGTTCTTCAACTTGTATTATTTGTACTTTGAGAGTACTTAGCCATTGTTAAACACCTTCATTTGATTTATTGAGTAGTTAGGGGAGTGAACCCTATACACTTGAAAGGTCACCAAATTCCTAAGAAAATTTGGAGTGAAAAGTTGTAAGGCATCAAGAGCCCGAATTCTTGAAAAGGTGTAGTGGTTTGTCAAGCACCCTCAAGCTTGATAGTGAGTGAAAAGAATTGATCGAGCTGCTTCAGTCTGGACGTAGGTCACAGTGGTGGTGACCGAACCAGGATACATCTAGTTTGCAATTTCTCTAACCCTGATCTCTTTATTTACATATTGAAATTGCCTTTTTAGATTGTCTTTGTATACTAGCTTGTTTACCTTGCTACTCTTTTTCTTGCTCCTACGCTTAGATTATTTTCTATTAAATCGCTTTATTGAAGAAATAGTCTTTAAAACATCAAAGGAGGTACTTTGCGAAAAGATTTTGTTAAACTCAATTCACCCCCCCTCTTGAGTATTGAAGCCACCTGTCCAACAATTATTTCCAAGGGAAGTCTATAATATATTATATCATTCAAACATCACATGGAGCTTCCAAGAGAGATCTGCATAAGGTTATTTCTCTTAGGTTTTACCGCAAGGAGATCCGCATAAGGCTATTTCCAAGGGAAGTCCATGATATCATACATTTCTACTGGTCAGAGAATCATTTGAATCACACATTCACATAATTCATCATTTCTCATCAATGCATTATACCATGTACTAGTACTATTATGTACCACACACCAAATGAGACTAACTCCAAGTTCCAGAAGTTTACCTTTAGTAGACTTCTTTTTTTTAAAGCTTTCTTCAAGCCCAAGCAACCTAATCAACAATTCTTCCAACACCAAAATCTCCTATTTATAGATTGTAAATTCAATCAATATCATGTATTCTATAACAACCATCAAACTAATGGCTATTATATCAATAAGAACACATATTCACACCCTTTCCCTATTCTTGATTATTCAGGAATCAAGGCTTTCACCAATGGATTGATCCAAAGGTTGCTCCTCCACCAAGATATCACTTGGTTCCAAACTACATAAACAAATAAACAATATCCATCATCAAAATCCATCTCCAATCATGAAATAAAACCTTCATATTTTATCCAAAAACCTAGTTTATGAATCTTCATAAAACTTAAAGGAAATTTAGCTATCTCATCATAAAGTTCCCTAGAATGGATGTAGGAGCAACTTCCAAGCGTTAAAAAGATCAAACATTTTTCCTACCTCTAAGAACACCAAAAATGGTGCCACCCTAGGAAGATATTTTCTACCAACATACCCTTCTTGTTAATCCTCTTTTAACCTATGATTTAGACCATCTAACATGATTTTAACATTCACCAACATCATTATATATTTTCTTACTACACTATTTTCAAGTTTCAGGTAACTTTTGCATAATTGTATTTTTATCCAAAAACTTTCACTATTTGACTTTTACTCCGAAAAGTGACTTAATTCATATAATTAGATTTTTAATATGATCAATCTATTTTAATCCCTAATTAATTCCCAAATTTACAATTTTCTAGTTCTGGTTATTATAAGATCAATCAGTGATTATTTCATTGATTATCCAGAGAAGTTAAAAGGGTATAGATTATATTGTCCCAACTATACTACAAGGATTATTGAAATTGGAAATGCTAGGTTTATTGAAGATGATGGAGTTAGTGGGAGTGAAACACCACGTAAAGTGGAAATTCAAGAATTAAGTGTGCAAGTTCATTTGACTTGTATCTCAAGTGAAGTTGTTGTTCCTCATGTTGTTGAACCGATTGATAATAATGAAGAACAACAAATGAATGATCTTATTACTCATGATGATGTTATAGCCAATGAACCTATAGCAGAAGAACCATAACAAATAGCATTCAGAAGATCTCAATGAGAAATGAGGTTTGTTATTTATAATGATGGTATATCTACAAGAGTCTGAATTTGACATATGAATGGAGAATGGTCCAAGTACATTTTCACAAGCCATGAATAATAATAATGTTGATAAATAGTTAGAAGCAATGAAAGATGAGTTGAAATTTATGGAACAGAACAAGGTTTGGAACTTTGTTGAGTTACCAAAAGTTTGAATAAGAGTTGCTTGCAAGTGGGACTTTAAGATCAAATGCCACTCTCATGGTAACTTAGAATGTTACAAGGCCAGATTTGTTGCAAAAGGATTCACTCAGAAAGATAACATTGACTATAAGGAGACCTTTTCACTAGTCTCCAAGAATGATTCTCTAAGAATCATATGGCTCATTATGATCTAGAGTTACACCAAATGGATGTAAAAATTGCTTTTTTGAACTGAGATTTAGAGGAAGATGTACACATGGACCAACCAATGGGGTTCTTAAAAAAGGGAAAAGAACCCATGGTGGTAAACTTAAAATTCAATATACGGACTTAAACAAGCATCCCGTCAATGGTATCTTAAGTTTAATGATATTGTTGTTTCCTTTGGATTTAAACAAAATATTATTGATCAGTGTATATATTTAAAGGTCAGTGGGAGCAAGTTTATTTTTCTAATTCTGTATATTGATGACATATTACTTGCAACTAATGATTTTGGTCTTTTAAGCGAGATTATAAGAAGTTTCTTTCTAGTAACTTTGAAATGAAAGATATAGATGAGGTAACCTACGTAATTAGAATAAAAATATTTCGTGACAGATCACAAGGACTGTTAGGCTTGTCTCAAAAGGCATATATCGATAAATTTTTAGAGAGATTTAAGATGGATAAATGCTCACTATCTCCTGTTCCAATACAAAAAAAGAGATAAATTTAGTCTCATGCATGTCCTAGAAGTGACTTGGAAAGGAAAGAAATGGAAGCAGTTCCATATGCATCACTTGTTGGGAGTTTAATGTATGCTCAGACTTGTATGAGACCAGATATTAGTTTTGCAGTTGGAATGTTAGGAAGATACCAGAGTAATCCTGATATGGATCATTAGAAAGCTACAAAGAAAGTCTTGAGATATTTGCAAGATACTAAGGATCACATGCTTACCTTAGGAGGTCTAATAACCTTGAGGTGATGAAATATTTAGATTCAAATTTTGTTGGTTATTGGGTGGATACAAGAAAAATTCCTTTTGGATATTTGTATCTTTTAGATAGAGGAGCTATATCATGGAAGAGTGCAAAACAGTCAGCAATTGTTGCATCCCCTATAGAAGCTGAATTTGTGACATGCTTTGAGACCATGGTTCAGGCTAAATAGCTACGAGATTTTATTTCAGGACTTGAAATAGTCGACAATATTGTCAAGTCGCTAAAAGTTTATTATGATAATTTTGTAGCAGTATTATTTTCTAAAAATGACAAGTATTCTAAAGGTGTTAAGCATATGGAATTGAAATACTTTTCCATTAAAGAAGAGGTTCAGAAACGCATAATGTCAATAGAGTATGTTAGCACCGACCTTATGATAGTTGATCCATTGATAAAGGGATTACCGCTCAAGACATTTATCGGTCATGTGTATAGTATGGGTATTATGTTTGCTATCGAATGTTAAAATTATTGTTATGTATTAGTCATTGACACTTTGAGCTCGTTAACATATATGTTTATGAGATTCTCCTTTTTTTCAAATTTTACATATGCATGCATGTATGAATGATGTTGAGAAACATGATTTGTATTTAATGAAGACTTTATTCTTGGACATTAAATGTACTTCCCATTAAAGTATCTCGTTTGAAGGAAAAACTAATAAAGTAGTACATGAAAGAGACTAAGTTGATATACTGATGTACAACCATCATGACTCTTTTAGTTTTATCCTTAACCATGACTTACAATGTAGACAATATATATGAAGTATTTTGGCAAAGATTTTGCGAATTAGGATTGATATTTTGTTAAATAATGAAATGACATATATCATATGAGCCTAATGGGAGAATGTAAGAAATATCTCATGTTTCTGTGATAAATGCATATGATTTAATAATTAATGAAGGAGAAAATGACCATTGACAATTGACTTTTAGGAAGAGGTTTCTTGACTGCTTGATCCATAGCATGTGAAGAGTCATGTCATTCTCGAACCATTCGAGACGGCTCAAATTTTTCGTTAAGAAGAGAGAACATATCAAAATGATTAAAGAGATTGATAAAGATTACCAAAAAAAAAAAAAGATTGATAAAGGTTTTAATCATTGTATTGCAAATGACACTTTGTTAAGAATTGGTTTTGCATCATGGAAAAAAATCAATGCATCTTGACACAAACTTGTAGCAATGCGAAAATCATAAATTCTTGGGATCCTTTTGGTGTTTTTTTTTTTATGATTGTTGAACATAAAATTATAGAATAATTTACAGAACCAACTTAGAATGGTCTTAAATTTGATAGAGTTCTTAGAATTGAACTCCCGTGGCAGACTCATCGCATTGCCATGAGTCCCAGAGTTTCGAAATTATTTTTATTGAATTTTTACTTTTTTTTCTATTTAAATATTGTTTCTGTTGAATACCATTTTAAATATATAACTTTAATTTTATCAAAATTTAAGTTGTGTTGTTAGCAACATAATGACAAGTACGGACGAATTCATTATTATACGACTTGGTAGACTCTTACGGTTGGGCTGCATTTACTACATTAACTGCTGACATGACTATACCATAGCGGATGGATATCTGTTCATCTGCATTTGTAACCCACAACATACTTAATTCAATTTATAATCTTCAGAGTTACAGAGTTCTCGATTTTTTCATTTGATACATAATCGATAAATAAATGTAGGGTTTTATAAGAGTTATGTTGTAAGAAAAGTGATTGTGTAATATTATGGAGATTTGTTTTGCATGCATAAGTTTTTTTTTTTAAATGCGGGCTCCACAAAAAATTGTGTGTGTAGGAAAGTTTATTGTGTCATGTGAAATGATAGATCCAAATCACATAAATGCAGTGGCGGACCTAGAAAATTATATGAAGGGGGGCAAGATTTTTAATAAATTCAACTTACAGAATTTTAAATAAAATACAATTTAATAAGTATATTAAATTGACGAATTTAACATAGATTATTTCATTGTCATATGTCATGTCAACAATGAAAAGTAGGAGAATCACAATCTTAGACCAAAAAACATGTACAACGATCTCAAGAGATGCATCCATTAAATAATTTTAATAACAAATATAATCACATAACTAAAATAAATCCAAAAAGATGGGGAAACTCGTGGAACCCAAATTAGGCAATTACCTAAAACTAACATCATAAAGTTTCATAATGCCCACATCACTGCATACCCATCTACTTCAATTATTAAGCACCATAAAGCTAAACAAATAAATTTCAAAAATTATTGCAAACTACAAGTATTTTATACCCATTTTTTTCTTTCACTTTCTTCTTATTTTTTAGCATTCGAACAACATGAAATTACAAAAAGATCAAAACTTTACAAAGAGAAAGTGAAAATACTCACAACAGAAAAATGGATATCAAGCTTCTTTTTCATGCTAATAGATTTTGGGTATCAAATGAAGCAAAAGAAGAGACTCAGAAAGTAAAATCGAAAACTTTGAACAAAAACATTGTACCGATCATCAACAAGATGAAATCAATGCAACTTATTTCAGATCCAAAGGGCACCAATGCTAATTTTATTAAAATAACCCACCAGTTATGAAAAATGAAACATACTATGTATTTTTTTATGAGATATAAACATTTTTTTTTCAGATTTTAGAGGGTAATATCCTAAAGAATAGGAGATGGTATTCTAAATCCTATTATGAATATATACATTCAATATTTTATTCTTATTCTAAATTCCACGAATTGGTCTAATTTATATTATTAGATTTTCTCTCACCAATATTTGTTTTTATTAGAAACAAATTTTTTTGAGTTCCCTATAAAAAGAGATTGGGCTAATGAAAAAGCTTTCAATGCTCTCCAAACAATGTATGGAAGCTGTTCAAACAATGTTTGGTTCTCCTACATTTTTTTCCAGTCACCGTGGACCTCGCTTATAAACTGTGCGAGAGAAAAGTGTGAAAACTAACATGGCTGATTTCCTTATTGCAGCAGTTGTTAGTTCCTGTTTGCAAAATTAAATGATAATTTTATCTTATCAAACATGTAAACTTTTTAGCAAGTTTATCTGTAAAAAGAGATTGGGCTAATGAAAAGCTTACAAATATTTCCTACAAAATAATTATAGTTTTTTTTTTTATAAATTAATTTCAAAAATATACCAGAATTTAATTTATTTATTTTTGGTACATACCAGAATTTAATTAATTTGTGTTTCATTAAAATATTTAAAATATTATAACTTCATTAACTTTTTTTCATTTTATTGATGAAAGATACTAAGATATAAGAATAAATTTCAAAACAATATAAATAATATTTTTATTTTTCGAAATAAAAAATCATTGAGAACAAAATATTTTTTATAAATGAAAAGATACTTTTAAATGGAGAGAAACTGGTTTTCTTTTTCTTTTTCTTTTTTTTTAAAAAAAAAAACTTCAAATTTAATAATGACATTGAACTTTCAAGACAGAAGGATGTTACACGAAAAATTTACTCCACGAAAAAAGTCAATCAGTCACTTATGTTTCTTGTTTTAGCATTTATGAGCTAATATACGCAATATGAAATTTTTCTGCTTTTTTGTAAATGTGGTGGTTGGCCGAACTCACATAAAGCGCCACACCACAGGGGCGACATGATCTGCACTATTTGCAGTTCGATTTGAATTACCAATTATGAAGTTTCAAATCATTAATTGAAATAATACTAATCCAATCTATGTGAAAAACATTTGGTTAAGTTGTTTTCTAAAACCCAAAATATTTTTTTGGTTTAAAAAAAAATACCAGAATGTTTTGAATATAATTTTTTAAATATTCTGTATTTTTTTCTCAATTACTTTATTTCTTTTGAAAGAAATAATATTAAAATCCTAATATATTTATTTATAATATAAAAATTAAAAAAATAATTTTCTGGTTAAAAAGATATATGATTATCTTCTCTAATTTCAAAACAGTATTGTTTTTAATTTGAAAAAAAAAATACTGGACGTTTTAAAAAATGTATTTCTCTCTTGCATTATGGGAATATTTCAAAATATTTGATATTTTTTTTTTCAAACTTGAAAACAATATTATCTTGGAGTCACATAAAATATAAAAAACAGTATTTTTTCAAACAGTATTTTTTTCGTAATATATTTATAAGAAATATAAAAACAAGGAAAAATGTATTTGATATAAAATTATCTCTCGTAAACTTAAAATAATGTCATTTGAGATTTTTGAAGAATTTTATTTTTCTTTTCAAATGAAAAAAATCTTTTTCCTATTACAGCTAATTTTATTTAATTATAATCATTTTAATCTTATATTCTGTATATTTATTGGGCTTGCAATTTCTCATGTTGCATGAGAAATGCAAGGTTTTCTACGGATAGAAAAAAAGGTGGGGCCCATCTTAAAAAAAAATAAAAAAAATAAAAATGATTGGCACGAACATCAGACATTGAAGTAAGAGTGGCATGAGAGGGAATTTCTCATGTAATATTCCCATATTTATTTTACTGATTTTGCAATCCTAACAAATTAAGGATGAAATGAAGAATCAGAAGCACTTTCCTGGATTGGCGTATCAACGAGGTAGCCCACCCACTTACGGTATCAATTACTCTTACGAGCGTTTGGTATGAGAAATTTTTTTAGAATAGTAGAGAAATGTAATAGATAGAGAAATGATTGGAAAGATGGATAAAGTGAAATAGATAAAAAAATGTAAAAAAAAAGTTATTTGGTGAGGGAAAACTTTATTGAGAAAATTAGGTAGCTTTATGAAATCAACAGTGCATTAAAAGTGAGATAACCAGTTTTCCGAAAATTCCACCTTCAAATTGGGTTTTTGAACAGTGAGGATATCTATGTTTCTCATAAAACCATACTTCCTGGATAAATGGGTTTTTAGAGAAAATATGTTGAAACAAACATGGTATTTCTAAAAATCATACTTGAGAAAAATAGATATCCTCCGAAAACCATCCCAACCAAACACTACCTTACTATTTTTCTTCACGAGTCACAACCTCAATTTGTTCTCCATTATTTATTTGTTTTTAACTTGGAGATCAATGATTTAGTGGAAGGATTTTTTTTTTTCTCGATATCTTTATAATTTCTTTTTTGTAGAAGATTAAGTAACGTTTCTTAAAAGAAATAATATTCTATTATTTTGTCCCATAATAATAATAATAACAATAATAATTGTTAGCAAACAATTTAGGCATGCATGCGTCGTTCATTCGATCTATTTTAAATTATTCAATAAATTGGATGGCTATATTCTCTCTCTCACACGGTATATATATATATATATATATATATATATATATATATATATATGATCCATTGACATCAGTGACAAACTTTGAAATTTGACACCAAATCCTGACCGTTGATTTCTGCCAATCAACGGTTATAATTTATTGGGAATTACACATATTAATAAGTGTAATTCCCAATAAATTATATGTCAAATTTTCAAAATTTGACACCGGTGTCAAAGGATTCTGCCCATATACATATATATATATATATATGAAATTATTTGTCTCCAGCTAGTAATTCTAATTGTTGATTCTTATTTATTCCAATATTTTTACCATCCATGTATGAATGGTTATGATTCCTAGCTTGACGTCCATTAACTTGATAAACGATAATATATATATATATATATGGGTAAGATTATGTTTACAATTTTTTTTATAATTTCTTATATATATATATATATATATATATATATATATATATGAAAAAAAATTTGTAAACGGATCATTCCCATATATATATATATATATATATATATATATATATATATATATATATATATATATATATATATATATATATATATATATATACGGATCATCTTATACTAGTGTCTCATTAATTAATTAATTATTAATTCTCAGTAAATTTTAATCGTTAGATGCATGGAAATTAACGGTTAAGATTTGGTGTAAGAATTATTTTTTTTACACCAGTCTTGACGTCTCATATATATATATATATATATATATATATATATATATATATATATATATATATATATATATATGAGGCAGGATCCTTTACAATTTTTTTTTATAATTTTGACACAAATGTGAGAGGCGTTAGATCAAAAAAGATCAACGGCTCTGATTTGTAAGCATATGACACCGTTAATCTTTTTTGATTTAACGGCTCTCAAATGAGGTGTCAAATTTAAAATTTGACACCGGTGTCAAATGATCCTACCTATGTGTGTGTATATATATATATATATATATATATATACTATGAAGTACCGACACTTCAAAAACACTAGTGTCTCATTAATTAATTAATTATTAAACACACGTTATAGAAATTCAAAAAAAGGTTTAAAAGTTACATTGCGTTGAAAGTTCCAACTATTAGATTCGTTGGATTACAGTTACTATTTTATTTTTTAATATAAATATTTGGGATATCTTTTATTTTTTTGCATATATATATATATATATATATATATATATATATATATATATATATATAATATACACCACATAAATTAAAAATATTATTTAATATCACCACGTGTCCTAACGTGTCGAAATCTAACATTTTTTAAGAATTAACGTGTCGGAGTGTCGTGTCGTGTGTCACGTGTCTTTTGTCAGTAACGGTGCTACATAGTATATATATATATATATATATATATATATATATATATATATATATATATATATATATATATATATATATATATATCTTACACCGGTGTAAGAATTAGAAGTCTTACACTCAATCTTGACCATTGATTCATTTGTATCTAATGGCTCACATTACTAAAAGCCCTTAGATAGAAGTGGAATCAAAGGACAAGATTAAGAGTGTAACTTACTCCGGTGTAAAATGATCCTGACCCATATATATATATATATATATATATATATATATATATATATATATATATATATATATATATATGCTAGTTCTAGTGCATGCGCTGGATCAGCAGCCAGAGAATGATCAGAAGGGGGCGTTGAAGGGATTGAAGGCTGAATTGGTGGAATGGTGGAACAGGCGGACGTCTTTGGTAGACAATGACAGGAGGACGAGCTTGTTCTTCTGCAAAACTGTTAGGAAACAATGGCAAGACGGATTTGGATATAGAAGATTGAGAGTCTTGGTTAGTAGCAAAAAAGTATGTATCTTCTTGAAAGATGACATTTCTAGAAACCCGAATCCTATGTAAGTGAGGATCATAGTATATAAAACCTTTTTGATGGGCTAAGTAACCAAGAAAAGCACATTTAACAGATTGAGATGTGAGTTTGGTGCGTTCAGGTGGCTGAAGATGAACATAACAGACACAACCAAAGTTGCGAAGAGTAGAATAATTGGGTTGCTTACCAAATAACCTTAAGAAAGGGGAATCTTTGTGCAAGACTGGAGAAGGCAGCGGATTAATAAGATAGACAGTAGTTGAGGGAGCTTCACACAAAAAACGGGAGGGTACTAAAGAGTCTAAGATTAAGGTAGGACAACATCAAGAAGATGGCAGTATATATATATATATATATAAGATCATTTTACACCGGTGTAAGTTACACTGTTAATCTTGTCCGTTGATCCCATTTATATCTAAGGGCTCGAATTTTTTAGTAATATATGAGCCATTGTATACAAGTGAATCAATGGTCAAGATTGAGTGTAAGACTTCTAATTCTTATACCGGTGTAAGAATATCATGGCCATATATATATATATATATATATATATATATATATATATGTGTGTGTGTGTGTGTGTGGACAAAACATTTCTACAGCCACTTTAGATAAGCTTATCTACAGCTAGCCCCAAAACTACGTCGTTTTGATTAATGAATGGTGTTTATTTAATTTTAGGTGAATTAATGAAGAGTGTTTTTGTAATTTTATTTATTTTTCTATCATATACATTTTACTGAGACACCATTCATTAATTCACCTAAAAATACGTAAACATCATTAATTAATCAAAATGACGTAGTTTTGGGGCTAGCTGTAGATATGTTTGTCTAAAGTGGCTGTAGAAATGTTTACCCTTATATATATATATATATATATATATATATATATATATATATATATATATATATATATATATATACGGATTTGATTTTCTCATGTTGCGATTCAATTAATGGTGGGTTCCATAATTATTAAAAAAAGAGTAAGTAAAGAAAAGTTTTACACGCAAATCGAAGGATCACTACCATGAGAGTTGAGTTCTTATGCAACATGAGAAAATGTTTTCACATGTATATATGCTTCTGCTAATTAAATGTGAGAAAACTGAAAGAATAAAAAAATTAAACTGAAAAAAGAAACCTCTAAAGGCATACAATGATAGTATTAGATGGCGAAAATTAAATTAAAAACTATTGTACATATAAAAATAAATTATTATTAAAAATAAATTAAATAAGTATGAACATAAAAAATACAAAAATATTTTAACCCAATAATTATCATTTATTCACGAGTGTTTTTAAAAAAATTGTTTTGCCAAAGTTACTAGATAAAACTTAGGAATGAATTTACCATTTCTAATACTTTCCGTTGGTTCCTAGCATGTCATAAATGTTTTGATGCTTTGTCATATTCGTCTCTTCAACTGTTGCATTTTTTCAAAAAAGTTCCTTATATAAACTGGTAAAATGTTTCCTTGTTATTGCAGGATATAAAGTCAGACACAGGGTGCTATGGCATGGGCACAGTAGAGGTTGTGTTGTTATGAAAAATATTTTAACTGCTCTGTCGCACTTATTATTTAGTACCTCTATTCAACGGAAATAAGACATTAGTGCTTATATGTTGTTTGAGGAGAGTAAAAAAAAAAAAAAACTTTGATATTGTACTTATGTATTGCCACTAATACATAGTCTATAGTTTATCCTTAATACAATGTGTCAAATTTTGAATAAAAGTAGTACTCATTACTGGATGGGACGAAAGTATTAAAAATGCTCTTGTTGTTAATTTGTTATGCTACTATTTGATTCCCATGTGTCCAATCGTTTTGGAGTATGTGTTTTGGGACAGTTTTCATCCTAGAGAAAGCGTTTACAAAAGGGTTTATCATCTATCATTTAACATGATCACAAAAATTTTCCTACACACATAACATTTTGTGGGACCCGTAACAAAAAAAAATTCCGACACGTAAAATGAATCTCTATAACATAACACAATCACTTTTCCTACCACATAACTTTTATAAAACTCTTTACAAAAAGCTCAGTCTTCCTATTATTCGAAATTATTTGTACGATTTCATGAGCATAATTACTTGTTTCAGTTTATATAAAGGGTTTTCATTTCATCCTTTAACATAACACAACAAACTTTCCTACACACACAATATTTTGTGGGATCCACACATTTTAAAACAAAAAAGAAAAGAAAAAAATATGGCACGCAAAATGAATCTCTATAACATTACACAATCACTTTTCCTACGACATAATAAACATAAAACCCTTATATAAAATGTTATATATGCGTTTATGATATACTTAAAAAATAATAAAATAGCTTATGTGATGTCTATTTAATATAAGTTTTTCTCGCTAAAAAGTTAAAGAAAGTATGCGTTTGGAGATCAATGATTGACTGCAAGATTTGTTTTTTTCTCTCGATGTCTTTATACTTTCTTGTTTGTAGAAGATTAAGGCATATTTGAATGGCTTTTTTTTTTCTCCAACACTTTAAAATTTATTTGGATGTCTACATTTTAAAAACAAAACTAGAAGTCATAAAACAAAAAAATTAAATTTTTTTTTTTGGAAATTAAAATTTTTATTTTCTGAAAAAAGTAGAAGTCAAAACTCGATTTTTTTTTTCAAAATTCAATTTTTTTCAAAAATCAATTTTTTTTCAAAAATCAATTTAAATAGCTTTACCTTTTATAAAAAATATTTTCAGAAAAACAAGACATAAAAAAATCGTTTTTTTACAAGCTCAATTAAACTGGCCCTAAGTAACGTTTCTTAAAAGGAATAATATTATATTATTTTATCCTTAAACAATAAATATAATAGCCAAAAAAAAAATAGGCACAATTGATTAAGGGTTTGGTAGTGAGTAATATGTAATCCCTTTGGAGAATCCTAAAAGAGATTGAGAGTCTTCCTTGATTTTAATCGAATATGATATTTACCCTCACTTAAACTTTTATTAATAAAATATAAAATAAAATAAATAAAAACATTAGTGACGGCCATTATCATCGCAATTTCTATACGAATGAATTTTTGGTATTATTGTTGTACCTAGATGCAGTGCATCTCATCAATGAAAGCAGTACATATCAGAGGAGAAAACAAAATTTTGATATAAAAAATAAAATTGTAGACAACATATAATATTTTTATTGGTGAGATGCATTGAATTTTTGATAACAAAGGAGTAGAAAGCTCACACAGCAGCAATCACACGGCAGCATTGATGAATTGAGCCCTTTCCCATCTAATTTAAGCCAAATAAGATGGATGTTCAATCTGTCATTAAATTGTTTTCTTTGCTGGATATCCTGTCGTTGAAAACTTCTTTATACAGAGTGATTGGGCAATTCACGATTCTTTCATTAACTTTTTCACCCAATTAGTTCGCAGACACCAATTTGCTTAGTAACAAGCGGAATTCAGCAATCAGCGCTCAGCAGTACTACTCTCAATATTGTACGGGTAAAGTATACTGATTTTAAAGAATGTAAAGTTGTATTATTTTAAGAGAGAGAAAGAGATAGATTAAAGATGAGAGAGAGTTGACAAAAAAATAAATGTGTGGGTCTCACCTCTTTATGAGAGTGAAAGAATATAAGTTGTGTCATATAAAAGGATAAATATTTTTCCCATCTTGTATAACACCCAACCGTATTTTATTTTGTTTTTTAAATAAAAATATACTTTTAATGTAGAAAATCTTAGTACTCTATGGTAATGCTCTGGGATTTGAAGTAAGGTTTATAAAAATATAATTTAAATTTAATACAATAGTATGTATAATTATGCAATCCATATGTGATGATTTTATTAAATTGAATGTACTATTCTCGTATTATGTAAGAACTTTTTCTTTTAATCACTACACAATAGATGTCATCACTTAACAAACAAGTCATGTTTATAAAATACTGTCATTATTTTGGTCCCTTATTTTAAGTCATATTAGCTGTATTTAGCTGACTTGTAAACGTTTATGTGATGAAAACTTTCAAAAAAAAATTTAATGGATTTACATCTAAAAAAAATAAAAAATGGATTTAATATGATCACAATAATTTTCCTACACACATAATATTTTGTGGGACCCGCAATTTTTAAAGCAAAAAAAAAATTTGTGTGGGAACAATGGCACAATGGTTAGTGTTCCTAAACGTTTATGTGGTGAAAACTTTCAATAAATTTTTAATGGGATTTACATCTATTAAATATAACACAATTTTCACACATTTTCCTTTATAAAGCAAATAACTCTTATAAAACCTATTTTTAATAGACCATGACAGCATTCCAAGTCATATAGAGCTGTGAAAATATTTCTTGTGCTCCCGATTGTACTTGTACCGATTACTTGGTATATTTTTTTACCAATATAATAAAAAATATTTTTATACTGTTCTTATTTTTATATTTATTTTCATTCATATTTTATATTATTTTTTTATTTTTTTATTTTTAATAAGAGAGTATTCTGGATGTACTGAAAATGAGCTCATAGAGGTAGAAGCGAATACATGACGAAATTATTAGATTTAACTCCATTTGTCAGTGTCCTTCTCTTATCTTTGTCTCTATGCTTTTACGGGCTTGGCCTGCCCTTGCATGAAGTAGCTAGCTTAGGTAGATTTGATTATGTATATGGTTCAGACTTCAGACACAGACAAACAGAAAATAGCAAATGCAGTTTTCAACCTCTTTTCTTCATCATTTTCATTTCTTATTTTTGTGGGCAGTGAACAATCACACAGAGAGTTATAAACTAGAAAAGAGAAAAGGGAAGCAATAATAAAAATACTAGGCTAAGTCCAGCAATATTTCAGTATATATTTTTCACCGCACTTATTATAGAATACTTTGTTTACAAGAAAAATAAAAATAAACTTAAAAAAAGCCTAAATAATAACTGGGGAAAGTATTTAATTTTACTTTAGATAATTTTGTCTAATGTTCATCGAAATGATGTCATGTTAGTGTTAAAAATTTAAAAAATTAGAATGATAAAGACTATTATAATCTTGAAATAAATTTAAATTATAAATATGATATGATTTCGATCCCAAAATAACGTCATTTTATTGAATATTAAATTAAATTATCTAAAATAACTTTAAAAAAACCAAAATAATAAATATGAGTGTTCAAAACCAAACTAATAGAAAAAAAAAAAAATTTGAGTCCGACAAAAATAGAAATTTTCTCTACATATCTCGTCAGCAAGAATAATCATCTAAATGCAAATGCATAACTTATACCCAATTCAAAATTGTGCTGGATTTGACTGTAAAGTAATCGAGGAGATATTTTAAAATCTGTATATCTGTATGCCAGTTTTGTTTACAGTACGGCACGTTATTAACATTTATACGGTCACAGAAGTCATCTACTAATTGACCCAGCTGTTGAAAAGTGAAAACCAAACTCTTAACTTTTGGCTGTTGGTACAACTTATTTTTTAGGATTATTGGAAATTGAATATTTATAAATTTTTTATTTTTGAATATTACCATAAATTGTATAAAATCATGATTCTCGAATAAAAAAATGTATCCTCTACCAAATACCATTGCGTAATGAGTAGGGCAGGTGTAAGAAAAACCGTACTGATAATATTCATAACTATACATAATGCGCCACCTAACATGATGGTACTAATTTCTTATCTAAAATATATGTAATTTGGTTTACAAATAAAAACACATTATAATGTTAAAAAAAATATGTGTCATTTTAAATGATATAAAATTATATTTTTTAAGTGAGAGAAAAAGATAGATCATGGGAGGAGAGAGAGTGGAAAAAAATAAAGGTGTGGATCTCACTTCTTTGTGAGAGTGAAATAATACAAGTTGTGTCTTTTAAAATAACAAACATTTTTTCATGTCATGTTATATGGTGGGATATTAAAAAACATTAATTATTATGGGAAAAGTATTTGTGCAGTTAATGCAGATAAGTTATCTGTATTTATTTCTAAAACGACGTCGTTTTGGTATTGAAATCTTAAAAAATTATAAATATAAAGACTATTATAACCTTGAAATAAATTAAAATTATAAAAATACCATGATTTCCGCCCCAAAACGACGTCGTATTGGGTTTACTGCAGAAAAAGCGAACCCAATTATTATATAAGAAAAGTGTGTAATCTTATAAAACATATAAAGTTGTATCATTTTAAGGAAAAAAGAAAAAGAAATAAATCATGGAAAAAAGAGCTTACAATATTTTTTTTTTCTTTTTCTATCCTATGATTTATTTCCTTTCCTCTATTAAAAGGATCATCGTTTATTCCTTTAAAAAGATATATATTTCCTTTATTATATATATTAAACAAGTATCTAAATTAAGAAAAATAATCATTGAAATTAAATATAAGAGAATAAGAAATTAGTTATAAATTTTATATATAACATTTTAAAATGTTCTAAGATATAATTTCAAAGTTATTATATTTTTTAATAATTTTTTAACCTAATTGGACTCCACAATTTCATAATTACATCATAATTTAAATCTTAAGGTAAGTTATACTTTAAATTTTGGTAGTCCATTTTTTTCATATATATGTTTTAGCGATTGTTTCTTTAAAATTCCTTGCTACGACAATATTTATTCTTTAGTACCCACTTACCATCTGTAGCCTTATTTTATTTCGGCAAATTGATTAGCTACCAAATATAATTCTACAGCAAAGAACTCATTTAGTCATTTATGGCTTGTGACCACATTAGAGATCGCTAGATCTCATTGCTTCTTGATAGGAGAATGAACCATCCTCCAGATGTAAGTGACAAAATCCTCGCCAAAATCTTTGGGAACTCTCTATTGTAAAAGCTCTAACTGAAATTGATTCAACAACTAGTTGTGTGGGGTTAGTGTTAGACAGACTTGCTTCAGATTTTATCAGAGATTCTAAAATTATATATGTAGATCCAGAAACAGTCAAGCCATGATTTTTGAGAAACTTATTATTAAAGAATTATGCATCTCTGGATTCTATCATCGTGTTTGTAGATAGATCCAAAAACCTATTTGCAATATTATCTTATGCATTTCCTAGATATACACAATCAATGGTGCTAGGTCAGCAATACAACCCCAAGTCTTAAGAGTATAATATCTACAAGAATGCTTGTGTCATATCTTATAAGGTGTCATTGACAACTTAGAATGCGACAACCTATTCAGGATGTGATTAACAGTTAAAATAGTTTCTCCCCAATAGGAGGAAGGCATGCCGGCTATAAGTAACATAGATTTTAAAGATTTTTTAATGTCTTATTCTTTCGCTTGACAACACCATTTGATGGGGGTGAGTAAGGAGTAATGATTTCAAGTATAATGTCATCTGAAGTGCAAAATTTATTGAACCATGTCATTGTGTATTCTCCTCCTTTGTCACTTCTAAACCTCTTAATTTCTAAGTTGAGTTGATTTTTTACTCGACTTGAAAGTCTTGTACCTTTCAAAAGCTTCATCTTTCGATTTCAACAAATAAACATGAAAATGTCTTGAAAAATCGTCCATGAGTATTATTAAATACTTCTGACCACCTCTAGTAACATAATTTCTAAAGTCACAATGGTCAAAATTTATTAGCTCAAAAAGTTGAGTGCTTTTAGAAACAGACTTAAAGAGTCTTATAGTGATCTTAGTTTGTGCAAATATTTCACTTTTGTTAAATCGAATAGAGCCATTCAATGGAGTATCATGAGTTTTATCTAGATGTTGCATTTTCCTGTAGTTCACATGTCCAAATCTATTATGTAACACTTTGGATCAATCAAACTCAAACTCACATGATTTATGCTTTAAGTATCTAAGCTCAACCTATACATGTCATTTGGTCTGAATGCATGGCCAAAATAACATGAGTTAACAGATAAAGATGCTATACCATTCATAGTTGAAAAAGGCATACTAGCTTTATCAAGCAAACTCATAGATATCAAATTCTTTTTAAGTAAAAATATTACTTTAACGTGTTTCAGAGTTAGTAATTTACCTGAAGAAAACATCAAATTTCCAGTTCCAGAATGAGTCACATTTGTCTCACCACCATTGCAATTTTATACGGTGTCTTTTACTTCTATAACCTCAATGAGTAATTTTTTTTTCATTTGAAGCATGACAAGTAGCTCCGCTATCCAACCACCATCATTCCAATAAAAGCTTGAGGCTCAAGTTCATTAGTTAACATAAGCCTCATTTGTGATGTGTTATTCCTTAACTTATTTGGTTGCTTACACTCTGCTACCCAATGACCCCACTTTTCATAATTATGGTACTTGCCCTTCTTCTTTTTGAAGATAGTCTTTTTGACCTCTAATTGTGAAGAGAATTCACTTTTTGGTAACTTGGAACTGAGATATATTTGAATGCGAAATTAAGTTGGCAACTGACTTTTGTTGTCCTACTTGTTCTTAACTCTTCCTAGAATAGTTTTAATCCTCAGTATAAATTAAACTTTTTAATACATCTACTCTAATATGTTCTTTCAGTTTGTGCATCTTAGTCTTGAAAGAACTTCATTCAACATGTAGCTTACTCAACACAAAACTGACAAAAAAGATTATCAGACTATCAGATTTATAGTCTGATACCTTGTTCTTCTTGTTCTCAAATTCACTTAAATGAGTAGTGATACTTGAATTCATATTAAATTCGAATCCAAGGAACTTCTCTGCTATGAGAGTTTTGGAGAGCCCCTCATATTTTTTGGAACTGAGCATTCAAGTGATCTCATATCTTTTTCGTTGTCTTATACTCACTATAAGTAATAGTTAGACGATGATTTAGAGAATTTAGCAACTAATCCCTACAAAAATCTTCATCTTTGTTCCATTGATATTCATCCACATTTTCAATGGTAGAGATGCAAAATCACTAAATAGAATATTTCATATTCTTTCATGCCAAATTGAACATGTAATTTCTAAACATGAAATTCAGTAACATCAAATGATTGTAGCTTTATAATATCATAGGAACTAGGTTTAACCATTTTAAATCAGAGCTAATAGTTAAAAAAATGCACCTTGCAGTCCATGGACTTTACAAATTAGAGCAAAGGCTTTAACTTTCATCAAATTGGTCCATAGAGTTGGAATTTGCCAAAACAGTCCCCAAAATGGATCCGGAGGTCCCAAAAACCATAAGATGGACTACCTTTGCTGCCAGAAACTCACCGAAATATTCCCCTACTATTGGAATATTCCTCTAAGGATAGAATATTCTGTTTTCACAGGAAAATGTATATAAAACTTCAAATGGTCATATCTCCTTCGTCCAACCTCCGTTTGAGGCGAGTGATCAGTTAAAATGATTGTCTCGACGAGTAGAACAAAGGTCAGTAGATTTCACTTCCTGAAAGTGGTTGAGATTTCTGGGATTTGTAGCGAAAAGTTAAGGCTGTAGTATATCCAAACTCAGATCGAAGAAAATCCTTCCATTGAATTGTGAAAGTAATTACACATATGAGTTCCTCTCGATGAAATCTTCAAATAGACACCTTATTAACTCAAATCTGACACACGAATCTAATACTTCAAGATTGTTGGAGATTATTGATTTGAGAGATAAGAGTTTATAGGTACTTGAAGTGTTACACAAAGAGGAAACAAAATCTTAGAATGCTAAAAAATTCTCTTAGAATGTGAATGTTCTTGTCCTGAAAAAATTGCCTCGTGCGGATGATATACCCATGGTTTATCCAAAATAGTTTTTTGTTGTTGAATGCCCAACAATATTATTTCCAAACCGATAGAAACCTTAGAAATAATATAAACTATTGAGTTCCAGTCCACGTGGATTCAAATAACTAAACTTTCACCTATATAAACATATTATTGGATTATATTATGATTAATTATGAGACAGGATATATCTACCACCAAAAAAGTTTACAACATTTACAACTAATCTAATCTTCGTTAATTTCCGTAAATCTAATGGTTATAGTTTATTGGAAATTAATAATTAATTAATAAATGCGACCGAATAATTTACAATAAATTATAACCGTTAAATTGATAGAAATTAACAATGATTATGTTGATTATAAATGTAGTAAATTTTTTTTTTGTGGTAACTATATTTTTCCCCTTATATTGTTAATATATCCGATAAAGATTCGTACACTCTTATTTTGGTATAGCTCTCGGTTGCCGAGCTGATTACATATAAAGATCTGAATGAATCGCATATCGTTCACTTTCTGAAAAGGAAAAAACACAACCAAGAAGCTAAACAAACTAGAGCAGTTTAGATATTATGAATCACAACCCTTTTAGGAAGCTCCCTTCTTTTTCTTCGCCTTATTTTCTTCCTTCTATATTGCTTCGTTTCATATTATTATTATTATTTGTTTCGTGCAAAACAAAGGCTGTGTTGAAATTGCCACCAAATGTTTCAGTCCCAGCAGTGTTAGTGTTTGGAGATTCGATCATGGATACGGGCAACAACAACAACAACTTGCTAACAACTGCTCGGTGCAACTTCTCACCATACGGTCAAGATTTTGAAGGAGGGATCCCAACTGGTCGATTTGGAAACGGAAAGGTTCCATCAGACCTTATAGGTATGCTCTTTCTCCTCTTACTTACCCGTGTCCTGATATGCTACCCAAGGAAGTGTGGAACTAAGCGGGACTACAATTTAAAAAAAAAATGGGGCTCATGGCAATACCAATAAAATAATAGTGAAATAAATGAAGTTATATGAGTAATATTTTTCTAATGTTAATAGGTGAGTGCTAAGGCCTGTTTGGAGCACCTGATAAGGAAGATAGGATATGATAACTTATCATATCCTACTTTTATCTTTTGTTTGGTGGATCAATAGGATATGATTAGCTTATCCTATTGTCTTATTTTATCCTATCCAATACATGATTTCTTATCCTATTGGGGGAGCTGGATTATGATTCAATAGAATAGGATGTCAATATTGAATACCCAATATATTCTCACACTACCCAATATATTTATATTTATTACATTATATTTTATTTTTTAATTTTTTTCTCCTTCTACATAATCTTATTATATTACTAATCAGGTGTTCATCAAACACAGAACATGATATGGACTTATCAGCCTCATATCACATTTTACCCTTATCAATCTTATATCATATCCTATCCCGTTGATCTAAGGAGCGCTTAACAAAATTTCATCCAATTGAATCTTACAAAGGTGTTACTATCAGAGAACAAAAGTGATAAGTTTTTATTTTTATTTTCATTTATTAACTTTTAAATACACTTTTTCCCCCTTTTCACATTTATTTCACTAAATCTTTGGGGTCTGCTATTAACTAGTTTTACATAAAGTGTCTTTTCATGTAAACAAAAAAGAGTTTAATTGGATATTTTAAGCTTCAGTTTTTTACTTTTATACAAGTAATTAGTCTTTTCTTTTATTTGTTTGTAGGTATAACTAATGTAATTTAATGGGCCTAGGCCCGTTTATGTTGCCAAAAGAATTAATGTGATTTGAAGTGTTTTTTTTTTCTCTGGCTAAAGTGATATTCAATCCATATCAAATGGCGGTCATCTATTAGCTTTAATTAGTATATCTTAATTTTTGTGTTGTATCAGTTGAAGAATTAGGCATTAAGGAGCTTCTACCAGCATATTTGGATCCAAATCTTCAATCTAGTGATTTGGCCACTGGTGTGTCCTTTGCATCCGGTGGCGCCGGATACGATCCTTTGACATCACAATTAGCGGTACATATTTTTAACTCCAAATTTAATTTCTCTCCAAAAGTATGGTAATATTTTTTTATTTTACTTTTTTCATATAATTCTTTATTGTAACTTTGTTACATTGTTATAACCAGTCGGCTATACCTTTATCTGGTCAACTAGACATGTTCAAAGAATACATAGGGAAGTTAAAAGGACTCGTTGGAGAGGACAGAACAAACTTCATCTTAGCCAACAGTATTTATTTTGTGGTATTAGGCAGCAATGATATTTCCAACAGTTACTTCTTGTCTCGTGTTAGACAACTGCAATACGATGTTCCTGCTTACACTGACCTTATGGTCAGCTCAGCTTCTAATTTCGTGAAGGTATGGTTAAGCTTTATCTCAATAAAGAGAGTTCAAGCCTCAAGACATTTATATATATATATAGATCACGAGCATATTTTTTTATTTTCAGTATTCCTATAATTAATATGGTATTCTATTACTTAGAATAGAAAATAGATAAGATTCAGGTTGTATTAATCATAAAGGAAATGATAAAATAAATATTAATAGATGGATTTTTTTTTTAATTTTAATAAGTGATATATCGAGCCTTTAGTATTAATATTTAGTATTATGGAGTACTAAATATATTTTCATAAATCTTAACCTTTGCCTTGATTTAACCACTTAATCACTAATTAAGTTAATAGGGGATATTTTATTAGCCATTTATTAAACATACTTAACTTACAAATCCCTATAAAATTTAAAATACATTGTGACATGAATTTACAGTTTAAATTCGTGATTAATTATAATAAATAGTTAAATACTTAGATCTATGTGATAATTGGTTAACTACATTATATTGAAGTGCATGTTCAGGATGTCTTTTTTTCAGCTTATCTTCTTCTTATAAGAAGAAGCTTAACTAAATAAGTTTTTACAAAAACTCTTATATAATAAAAAAAAATATTATGAAGAAAAAAGTCCATAATTGAAAATCCTTATGAAAGGAGTTTTATTAAGTTGTGTCAGCTCTTTTGAAATGAACATCTTAAAAATAATTTTATGATAAATTTATATAATCATCAGCTTAAAAACAAATTTTAGCTTAAAAAAAAAGGTGACAAATAGGCTCGAAGTCTGTGTAAAATCTTATTTGTGCAACTATATTTTTCTCATCACAAAACACGCAAATTCACGTTTTTTTTATTGTTTTTATGATTAATTAATTACCTGACATACATGTATTTTTTCCTTCTCAATGCAATTGAAAGGAAATTTATCAATTAGGGGCACGAAGGATTGGAGTATTCAGTGCTCCATCAATTGGGTGTGTGCCATTTCAGAGAACGGCGGCTGGAGGAATAGAAAGAAAATGCATAGCAAAGGTCAACGACGCAATAGAGTTATTTAACAGCAAATTGTCAAAGGAGCTGGGTTCTCTTAACCCAAATTTTCCCAATAGCAGGATTGTTTACGTGGATGTTTACCACCCTCTCCTTGATATCATCGTAAACTACCAAAAATATGGTAATTCCAAGTTTCAATTCTCTTTGCCGAAAGCAATCAGGTTAGTATATCTATGAGGTAGGATCCTTTGACATCGGTGTCAAATTTAAAATTTGACATCTCATTTGAGAGTCGTTAGATAAAAAAAGATCAATGGTGTCACATGCTTACAAATCAGAGCCGTTAATTTTTTTTTGATCTAACGGCTCTCAAATGAGATGTCAGATTTCAAATTTGACACCGGTGTCAAAAGATCCTACCTCATATATATATATATATATATATATATATATATGGATAAAGTGTGTATTATTTTAAAGGATGTAAAGTTGTGTTATTTTAAGATAGAGAAAGAGATAGATAAAGAAAAGAGAGTTGACAAAAAAAATAAAAGTGTGGGTCCCACCTCTTTATAAGAGTGAAAGAATATAAGTTGTATCATTTAAAGGTATAAACATTTTCCCCTATATATATATATATATATTATAAATGTTTAATAAATTACATTTGTTTTTTATTTAGTCTTTATAAATTTTTTAATTTAATTTTTATATGTGTAAATATTGTCAATGTCATCTCTAGTATTTATTACTGTTATAATATTGTGTCATAGGCAGGTCGTTTCTTTCTAAATTTTAATTTTAATTTTATTTTATGTATAATATAATAATTTTTAATATTAATAGATTGATAGAACTAATAATTACCCCTCCCTAAAAAAATATTTATAATAATTAATATCTTCCATTAATTTTAATAATATTTATTATTTTTAAATTTTATTTTCGCTCTCTATTATGTATATAAAATCCCGGGTTCACCACTGGTGATAAGCATAAAAGTATTATAAAATATAGGAACTAATTTAAAATTTTAAGTCACAAGTATTTTTTATTTCTATATACTCATTTTTTATTTAATTTTTATAATTTATTATATTATAGCTTTAATTAATAATACAGTGATAGCACTGGATGGCGAAAATCAAATTAAAATCAACTGTACATATAAAGATTAAATAAAAAAAACAGTACATAACATTTAAATTAAAAATGAGTATCAATATAAAAATTGAAATGTATTTTGACCTAATAGTTGCCATTTATTCTCGAGCATTTGTTAAAATATTAGTTTTGACAAAGTTACTAGGTCAAACTTACGAGTTAATTACCATTTCTAATACTTTCCGTTGGTTCGAAGCATATCACAAATGATTTGACGCTTTGTCATATTCTTCACTTCAACAGTTGGATTTTTCAAAAAATCGTAAAATGTTTCCTTGTCATTGCAGGCTATAAAGTCGGAAATAGAGGGTGCTGTGGCACGGGCACAGTAGAGGTAGTGTTCTTATGCCATTTGGTACCCACGTGTCCAAATGTTTTGGAGTATGTGTTTTGGGACGGTTTTCATCCTACAGAAAGCGTTTACAAAAAGCTCATACCTCCTCTCCTTCGAAAATATCTATACTATTTCATATGAGCATAATGACTTTGTTTCAGTCTTTATAAATGTATATTTGCATATCATGATAAACTTAAAACATAATAAAATAGCTTATGTGATGTCTATTTAATGTAAGTTTTTCTTGCAAAAAAGATAAAGCATGTATTGATGGAACAAGGTAACTATAAGTTCTAATCCCTGTTATTAAATCCGGTCTGATTGGAATATTGGATTATTGGTTGACTATATAAATATATATAAATAAAATTATAAGTCTAAATATATAGATTTAATTATATTCTCCATATTTAAAATAAGTTAAATAAGGTTCACTAAATAAATTCAAAATTTACGCAATCACATTTTTACAAGTTCATAAAGCACAAATAAATGAAAGTATGTGTTATTACTATGTCAATTTAAATTGCAACTCGGAATCTCTATAAGCATAACTCTCAATGACATTCATCTAGATGTTGTGAACTCATATTTTTTCAAATTCATCTACATTGAAATAACATATGTCACATTCTCTTAATTTATTGTTACGGAAATTACTTTAATATTGAAAGTTGAAATTTGATGTGGTTGTAGAAGAGTATACTACTAGCAAATAAAATTATAAAAATATTTAAAATGAGTTCTACATTTTTTTCTAACAAGATAAAATAATTTTAATGTTTTTTTTTATAAAATACATGACCCGTCTGAGTCACAAAATTTGATGCATGACCAGTCCAATATTTGATTCGAACCGATCCGATAGTCGGTTCGGAAAATTATGGATCAACCGTTGTGCTCTAAACAATGGTTCTAATTGATAGGATCGATGATCAAATTTTTTTTTATCCATTTGCACTAAACGTTGCTAAATTATCTAAAAAATGTGGCAAACATAAATAACCACACTTTCTATGACCGTGGCTAATTATAGTGTTCCAATATTTTAGCTACATTTTTTTTGGTAAACATATTTTAGCCACATATATTATCTTACTTGGCCACATTTGTTTGAATGTGGTAACGTTTATTTAGCCACACATCACCGTGGCTAACGAATGATGTATTTTTTAAAAATAAAATAAATAACAGCCACAACTTATTGTGGGTATTTTTTTTATTTGCTGCCATTGGATTAGGGCAAACAAAGACATCTAATATATCATTTCAGACAACAAAAGTGTCTATTACATTCCAAAGTATTTGGTTATTCTCACATATAGTTTCTATTTGTACCTCTTTGTCGTAACTTCATGTTTATAATATACTAATATTAACAAAATAAAAAACCTCAATTCTAAAACAAAAAATAAAAGTAAAATTATATATAACTTTGCCTTAGATGGAGATGCAAACAGTTTCAAATATTGTTTAAACAATTTATGAACATTGAAAAATATATTTTCATGTTAGAAATGTATTTGAATGTCAATCGATGATTTAATGCATGTATTTATAAAATACTTTGAGCTTTGATCACGTAAGGAATCAATTTACAAATAATCCTAAGTCCTATATATTATTTTGAGTTTGGACTTAGAGATTTCTCTTGAAGCTTGAGTCTTGATCTTGTTTGGACTTCTTTTTTACGGTTGCACCATGAAGCTTTTTTTCCATGCTTGTTTGTTATCATCAAAATCGTTGAATCTTTATGTTCTTTTCGTAGAGTGCATTGGTTCCACAATCTCCCCTTTTTTGATGATGACAAACTCAAATTGAGAAAAGGATTAGTATAACATGTGTTTAGATAAATATAGTATTGACACTCCCCCTGAATATATGATTGATATATAAGTTGTCATCTATTCTCCCTTTTTATTTGAATTTTATTCTCCCCCTCTTTAACTTAATATATGCTTATGATTTTCTCAATTTACGTATCATTCTCCCCCTTGGGCAACATCAAAAAGCATGAGTGGATAAATAGTAATTTCGAAATAAGTCATGCAAAAAGTGAGAAAGAAAAAAAAAACATTATAATCCCCAAGAGTTCATAATAGCCCACAATGTAATCAAATATAGTCCATAAGGTTAGATTCCTAGAGATGCATAATATCCAAAGTAGCATAGCATAAAATAAGTCCAAAAAGCATAAAGAAAATAACTAGCAAGGACTTAAAAGTCATCAGAGTCATGTGGAGGCGGTGGTGGTAGAGATGGAAGAGGAGGAATGTGAAGATAGTCCTCAATGCGCTTTAGACGAAGCTCCGTATTAGCATGCCTAGAGTTCATAGTGGCAAAGCCGGATTCCATAGTAGTGTGTAGCCGATTAAGAGATGTGAGAATGGATCCCAAAGTATGATCTGCTGAGGAAGAAGAATCAGCAGGAGGATCAGTGGCTGGAGGATGAATTTCCTCAGAAATGTCAGCAGGGGCTGCTCCGGCTTCAGGAGGAGCAGTTGTTTTACACCATATACCGTTGATTTTTTTGATTTGCATTTGGGCCAGTAAATTCATTCCAAGTTTGTGTATTACATCGGACAGAGTCTCACCATCCATAAAGATTTGCTGATGACGCAGAATCTCAACAATTACAGTAGCATAAGGAAGTGCCCCAGAAGAGTTCACAGCTTTAATCATTTGAGAGCAGATATAATATGGCCAATTGAAACTAATTCTGGAACGGATAACCCACATCAGAAAGATATCATTATCAAGCACCCGAGAGTAGTTAGAGGATCGAGGTGACAACATGTGAGTGACCACGTAATATAGAATCCGGTTGTCCATGGTCAATAAGGAGACGCTGAACTTTGATTGAGTAACTATGATGCCGGGTCCCACAATAGACTGCGTGAAGGCATATTTGTCATATTCTGGAAAG
Organism: Gastrolobium villosum; assembly: GCA_032173675.1. NCBI lineage: Eukaryota > Viridiplantae > Streptophyta > Magnoliopsida > Fabales > Fabaceae > Gastrolobium > Gastrolobium villosum. Next base: position 16,755 of record JAVKPL010011810.1, on the reverse strand, counting down.
GCATACACACCGTACTTGTGTCCGTTGTAGGTAGAACCAATTATACAAGGCCATTCCCCAGGAGGGACCAAAAAGAGCTTGCCCTTTATGTCGGCTTTAAGTGTATCATTGGCAAAGTTAACAGTGCAATAACCATATCTTCGGAATATGTCTTTTTGAGGAGAGTCAATTCTAGGACTCCAGCATGAGTCAGGAGATCACAAATCTCAAAACCTTCATCACTCATGAATTGGATATCTAAGCATTTTGAAGCGATGACTGGGCGGGAGGCATAGTGTTCCTTGAATATGGCATATTTGGTAGTTATAGAGAAGTATTTGCCATGAAGACATGAATCGCGTGGCCTCTTGCGAAGTGGGTTAGATGAGGAAGCCATAGAATTAAGTGATGAAAATCCTACATAAGAAAAATTTTCAAAGTTAGGTTCCAAAAAATATCGCAAAAGAATAGCTCAGAATATGAATGGAACCAAGTAAAAAAAATATAGACATGCACACATTATGAGTCGATCCTGGATAAAAGGAATGAGTACATAGCAGACTGCCAAATTGAATTTTAAGGACCAGCACTCGAAAGCATAAAATGGGCATACTAATCAAACCAATAGGTAGATTTATGGTAAAAAAAATCATTGCAGCCCCACATGCATACAGAATTAGTGTAACAGCCAAAAAAGAAGGATTTCAGAAACATTTGGTAGTGTAGCATGAAAGTCCTATCTCATCAGCCACAAAATAATTCAGGAACAGATATAGCATGGATGAGACCAATTGAGGGAAATGGAGATGGTTGGCATGTATGTGCCATAACATAAAATCCAATCATGAGAGTTAAAAGACAGTCTAAAAAATTTAAAGTTATGCTTCTACGTTTGTTAAGTTTTATCTGCCATAAACATCAAAACAGAGAATGAATTTGCAGCCTTGAAATGAGGTGACCCACCACAAATAACCGAGGCATATGATGAAAGGAAGAGAACACAGATGGCACAGATGAGTATTCACAAATAGATGGCTTAAAAATTCAGCATTGAAATAAGCATGATCATGATGTGATATTCACGAAGAAAAGTAAAAAAATTGGGGCAAGTCTTGTAGGCACATAATCAGACAGTGGTCTTTTAGGCACAAAAATTGGGGCAAGCCAGCAAATTGACAGTAAGCGTACAAATTTGTAGAATTAGAGAATGGGGGTTTAAATTAGAGAATGGGAGTTCATGCATTTAGCAAAGGAAACGAAAAAAAAAAATTAAGGGAGGTAGGGCAGCAGGTATAGACCGAGAAGAAAAAAAAATGAGATTATTCACACAGGTATTGATGGAAGAATTGGGGAAACCAAAAAAAATTTGAAACAACAAAAGAAGAATGAACTCATGGGATGAAGGGGTTTTTCCAACCGTCACACAGCCAGAAAGATGATCGATTGAAACAGAAAAATATGGCATAAGGTATAGCAAGAGGATGGATCGAGACAAACAACAACAAAAAATAGAAACTATGAGAGCTTACCTTGGAGAAACGATGCGTGTACTGTGATTTGCTTGCGGTCGAAAAGAAAATAAAAGGGTTTGAAGAGGAACGGTTCTGTTTGCTGTGTTTAAAGCTGTTGATTGGTAATCGATTACCGTTCTTGGTAATCGATTACTAAAGTATTCTGGGCAGATTTTAGGCACGAAACAGACAGGAAGGAATAGAGGAGTTTATATGTGATATAATCCTTAAATTTATACATGAAAAATGCTTGTCAACCACATGTAAGTTATGATGCAATCATATATACGATGGATCAATGAAACTAATTTCTCTTCTTAAGTTATAGAATACTTCCTTTGGTAGTGGTTTGGTGAAGATGTCTGCCAATTGCTTTGAGGATTCCACAAATTCCAAGATACAATCTCCACTTTGCACATGATCTCTTATGAAATGATGTCTAATATCAATATGTTTAGTTCTAGAGTGTATTATGGGATTCTTTGTGAGGTTTATGGCACTAGTGTTATCACACCTTATGGGATGTGATCAAGTTCAACCCCAAAGTCCTTGAATTGTTGCATCATCCATATGATTTGAGCACAACAACTACCGGCCGCCACATATTCGGCTTCGGCCGTGGACAAAGCCACACTATTTTGTTTCTTGCTGTGCCAAGATACTAAAGAACAACCAAGAAAGTGGCAAGTGCCACTAGTGTTCTTCCTATCCAATTTGCATCCTGCAAAATCGGAATCGGAATAGCCTATTAACTCACATGATGCACCCTTAGGGTACCATAACCCCATTTGTGAAGTGCCTACAAGATATCTAATAATTCTTTTTATGGCACTTAAGTGTGATTCTTTAGAATTAGCTTGAAATCTAGCATACATGCACACACTAAACATAATATCTGGCCTACTCGCGGTTAAGTAAAGGAGTGAGCCGATCATACCTCGATATTTAGTAATTTCTATGGATTTACCTCCTTCATCCTTGTCTAAAGAACAAGATGTACCCATGGGAGTATCAATAGCTTTGGAGTTGTCCATTCCAGATTTTTTGAGTAACTCCTTGCAATATTTAGCAATTGATGAATATTCCATCCTTTTTTTGCTTTATTTGGAGACCAAGAAAGAAGTTGAGCTCTCCCATCATGGACATCTCAAATTCACTTTGCATAAGGTTGGCAAACTCTTCACAAAGGTGAACATTAGTGGCACCAAATATAATGTCATCAACATAGATTTGTGCAAATAATAGATGATCATTTTTCTTCTTTATAAAGAGAGTTATATCCACTTTTCCTCTTGAAAATCCTTTTTTCTAAAAGAAATTTGCTCAATCTTTCATACCAAGCTCTTGGAGCTTGTTTCAAACCATATAAAGCTTTTTTAAGTTTAAAAACATGGTTAGGTAAATCATGATCTTCAAAAACGGGAGGTTGATCAACATATACTTCTTCTTGAATAAATCCATTTAAAAAGACACTTTTAACATCTATTTGAAAAAGTTTAAAATCCATTATGCATGCAAATGCAAGTAATAATCTAATAGCTTTTAGTCTAGCAACGGGAGCATAAGTTTCATCATAATCAATACCTTTCTCTTGATTATAACCTTTAACAACAAGTCTAGCTTTATTTCTAGTAATTATATCATTTTCATCAAGTTTATTCCTAAAGACCCATTTGGTTCCAATTATTGGATAATCATTTGGTTTTGGCACAAGTTCCCAAACTTGATTCCTTTCAAATTGATTTAGTTCTTCTTGCATTGCCAAGAACCAATGTTCATCAATAATTGTTTCATTTATGGTCTTAGGCTCAATTTGAGAAACAAATGCTAGCCGTTTTATAGCCGTTATAAAACGGCTAGTTTGTGAAAATGAATAGGAAAAAGGCTCAATATTTAGCAATTGATGAATATTCCATCCTTACAACTTTTTACTCCAAATTTTCTTAGGAATTTGGTGACCTTTCAAGTGTATAGGGTTCACTCCCCTAACTACTCAATAAATCAAAGGAAGGTGTTTAATAATGGCTAAGTACTCTCAAAGTAAAAATAACACAAGTTGAAGAACAATGGTATATGACACTCTCACAAGAATAAAGCTCAAAGAGAATTTATGATCAAGAAGACAAGAATAATGCAAATAGGATGAGAATTAATGAGTAATGAAGATTAAGAAGTGTGTCCATCAATGGGAACAATAGTCTCTATTTATAGAGGGCCCCAAGGCCTTTTTCCTACTCATTTTCGCAAACTAGTCATTTTATAGCTGTTATTTTTGTCTCTGTACAGTAGGTAATTGATTACCATTGATTGGGTAATCGATTACCATGAAGGGTAATCGATTACCATAGTTGGGTAATCGATTACCAACCTGTTAACAAGTTGGATTTCACCCTAACATGGTTTTCTTTTGATTTAAAACAGTTTCAAATATTGTTTAAACAATTTATGAACATTAAAAATATATTTTCATGTTAGAAATGTATTTGAATGTCAATCGATGATTTAATGCATGTATTTGAAAAATACTTTGAGCTTTGATCACGTAAGGAATCAATTTACAAATAATCCTAAGTCCTATATATTATTTTGAGTTTGGACTTAGAGACTTCTCTTGAAGCTTGAGTCTTGATCTTGTTTGGACTTCTTTTTTATGGTTGCACCATGAAGCTTTCTTTCCATGCTTGTTTGTTATCCTCAAAATCGTTGAACCTTTATATTCTTTTCGTTGAATGCATTGGTTCCACACTGTGGGTTTTAGACGTGCGTAATTCCTACATTTTATTCTCTGGCCAGTAGCATGCATACACACGTAACAGATATATGCTGCATTGCACAGATTTTGAAATTATACTGCTGCTATCTTTTGGAACTTATATTGCACATGTAAGTGAGCTTGAGGTGGAGAGATCCTTGAGGACCCATTGTCTTACTAATTTTTTTTTTTTAGAGATCTCACCCCATGTGAGGCACATTTTCAGGTACAGGTACCTCTGAGGTTGAGACCTCTGGCTGCAGGAAGCCGGAGTTGAGCTGATATTATGCATGCTTCCTTATTGACATGCTTGGATATTGATTATGCTTTGCTATTAGTATATTCATGTATGACTTAAGACATGATTGTTGTTGCATTTTGGTGAGCATGAGGGTTGTCCATGCCACATTGGTATAAGTTATGTTTATTTCAGACTTGAGTTGTATAATTATATCATGATATTGTCTGGCCTACGTGTTGTAGTTTCGTGACTAGATACATATATATTTGATAAGGTTTTTTCAGCATAGTTATTTATTGCAATTTACATACATGCTATATTTTGAAATTGAATAAGTAAATCCACTTGGTTAATAAATAATGGTTTCATAATTGAAAAAAAGTTAGCTTCCGCATTTATTTAGCTGCGCTATTACCATATGTATGTTTAATACACCGGGTGCACACGGAGTGTTACACCAATAGCCCGGAAAGTCAAATTATGGAGCTAGGGGGCAATTGTTATGGACCTACATAAGACCCATACACCTAAAAGGTCCTAATAAAGGGTTAACGCAGGACAACTATGCAAAAATGCAATTGGGCTCATGGATTGTAAGGCACAGAATTCTAATATCCTCAAGTAAACTCTATAAGTATGAGGTAAAATCTACAAGTATATATGAGGTGATCTCTCTTACTGTCAAGTTGTTACTGTGCACACACCACTCCTTTAGCTAACACCGTTACAAGTTATGTATAGTAATCTGCTATCTCAAGCTATCTAGTTCAAAAATATTAATAGAGAGTATTTGATCCTACAACTTCTGTCACCCACATAGAACAGTCACATAAGGACCGGAATAACTGGCGTAGCAAAAAATCTATCCCTTTACAACCTTCTTGTTTTTTGGAGGCCATTGACCCCATCAATGTGAGTTTGAAGGCGTTGTTCCTACAAATGTATCAAGATTTAGTCACAAACATGGAATTATGAGTTCGACGATTTCCCTTGACGTAAAAGATAATATTTGATTTTCCTTACTTTCTAATTTTCTTATGTGGGATATTATTGTGCAGACCAATAAATTAGACCCCATTTAGGGAATTGCGTTTAAGTTTGTAGTTGTTGTCATGAGATTTGCAATTGATTCAATTATTACATCTTCTTGCTTACGAGGTAAAAGAATTTCATGCACCAACTTAGAATGGTCTCAAATTTGATCAAGCCCTTAGAATTGAACTTCCTGCCAGACTCATCGCATTGCCGTTGCCCCAGAGTTTCGGATTTTCGGAGTTATTTTTATTGAATTTTTAATTTTCTTCTATTTAAATATTGTTTTTGTTGAATACCATTTTAAAGATATAACTTTAATTTCATCAAAATTTAAGTCGTGTTGTTTGCATCATCCACTGACAAGTACGGACGAATTCATTATTATCATTTACTTCGTTAACTGCTGACATGATGACTATACCATAGCGGATGGATATCTGTTCATCTGCATTTGTAACCAACAACATACTTCATTCAATTTATAATCTTCAGAGTTAAAGAGTTCTTGATATTCATTTGAAACAGAATCGATAAATAAATGTATGGAAGCTGTTCAAACAATGTTTGGTTCTCCTCCATTTTTTCCAGTCACCGTGGACCTCGCTTATAAACTGTGCTAGAGAAAAGTGTGAAAACTAAGATGGCTGCTTTCCTTATTGCAGCAGTTTTTAGTTGCTGTTTGCAAAATTAAATGATAATGTAACTCGGTCTTACGAAATTAAACTAACATGGCTACATTTATCATATCATCTAAAGCATCTATTTCTACATATGAAGTTTCTTACTTGGTAGTATTTGTGCTTATTAATATTTTCCTGTAAAGTAATTATAAAATTTTTATAAGTTATGTATTAATTATAATTTCAAAAATATACTCGAATTTAATTAAGTTGTCTTTTATTAAAATAGTTAAAATATCATAACATCATTAACATTTTTTCATTTTATTGCGTAAAGATACTTAGATATGAGCATAAATTAAAAAAGAAAATATAATTAATAATTTTTATTTTTCAAAATTAAAATTATTGAGACAAAATATATTTTATAAATGAAAAGATTGATATTTTAAATGGAGAGAATTTTTTTTTAAAAAAAAAATTCAATCTAATTATGACATTGAACTTTCAAGACAGAAAGATCTTACACCAAAAAGTTTACTCTACCAAAAAAATCAATCAGTCAGTTACGTTTCATGTTTTAGCATTTACGAGCTAATATACGTTGTGTGATATTTTTCTGCATTTCTTTAAGGGTTTATCATCTATAATTTAACATGACCAGAAAAAATTTCCTACACTCACAACATTTTGTGGGGCCCACAACAAAAAAATATCTGGTACGCAAAATAAATCTCTATAACATAACACAAATATTTTTCCTATAACATAACTCTTGTAATACACTTACTTACTTTAAATGTGGTAGTTGTTCGAACTAAGTATCAGGAGGCGCCACATGCAGTGGGGAGTGACCACATCACGTGGTCTGCATTATTTGCGGTTCGATTTGAATTACTAATTATTAAGGGTACGTTTGATGTGTTCTTTTTTTTTATTATTAATTGTTTGCTAGAAAAGTTAATAGAATAAGTGTTTTCTGTATTTTTTTATTTTGAAAGTTAAAAATAAAAATACCAAACAAAAACAACTTAGATATATTGGGTGTGTTTTTGTTTTTTTTCTTTAAACTGTTTTAAGAATGAAGTTTGAAAATTGATTTTGAGAGTAAAAAAATAATAAAACTTATTTGAATATGGTTACTTTAAATGTTATAAAGAAGATGTAATTATTTACAAAAATGTCATTAATGAATTCTCAGATTTACAAAAATGCCACCACAAAATAATTTAAAATAAAAAAATCGATTTAATTTCAAAAACGCCACCAATGAATCCTCTTATTTACAAAATTGTCATCGCACAAAACTAAAAACGACAAAACAACTTTGGAAAACATGTAAAACTTGTTTTGCTTTTTCGATTTCCAAAACTAAAAAACAGACACGATGTTTTAAAACAAGATGCATGAAAACAGGTTTTCAAACAAGATGCATGAAAACAGGTTTCCAAACAAGATTTTTTGTTTTATTATTTTTAAAAAATAAAAACTATTTTTGAAAACACAAATCAATTAGGCCCATAGTCTATTTGATTGTTTTGTGGTTTTTTTTTCTTTCTTAAAATTCCATGTTATTAAATCCGATCCGGGCATTGATATGGTCAGGGTATTAGATCATTGGATTACTGGTCGGATAGGTGGGTCACTGGTTGGACCGGTTGACCGGAATTTATATAAATATATATAAATGTATAAATATATATATAAATATGAACATATAAGTTCAATTATATTCTCCATATCTAGAATGAATTAAACAAAATTCACTAAATAAGCTCAAAAACATGAAGCATAAATAAATAAAAATGCACGCTATTATTATGTCAATTTAAATTGCAACTCAGAATCCTCATTGTTCTGCCTGAGGTGGAGATGTCTAACCGTAGGTTAGATGATTGATGTTGGATCTCGTGCTTTCTGTAACACCACCCCGTGTGCACCCAGCGTATTAAACATACATCTGGTAGTAGCGCAACTAATTAAATGCGGAAGCTAATTTTTTTTCAATTATGACGTCATTATTAATAACCGAGTTGATTAATTAATCCTTTTTCAAAATATTGCTTGTATTTACATTGCAATAAAAGCTAACTTAAATATCTCATATATATTAAGTGTGTATCTAGTCACGGAACTACAACAGTAAACCGGATAATATCCTGATACAATTATACAACTCAAATCTAAATAAAGAGAGCATAATCAATGTGGCATGGACAATCCTCATGCTCACCAAATAAGGCAACAAGCCCAACAGAGTCTCAGCTCACACAATAATATCATGACAATAAGCATAATTGAGCAACCAATCAGATCAGCATAACATAAACAATCAACTAAACTCCGGCCTCCTGCCGCCCAAGGTCTCAACCCCCGAGGTACCTGAACCTGAAAATGTGCCCCAAACGTGAGGTGAAATCTTTAAAAAAAAAATCTCAGTAAGACAAGGGGTCCTCAAGGACTCTTCCGCCGCAAGCTCACTTACAAGTATAATATAAGTTCAAAAATAGTAATTTCAATGCATGTTCATGTTAAGGCATTTATATCATGACAGTATAATCTCTTGATCAACGAGCTAAATACTATAACTCATTAATCATGTGATGTATATAAGTGCGGTTCGACTGGCCAGGGAACAGGACAGGGCTTATACACGTCTGTTACCTACCAACATGAGGGAGACTGCCTCATGCCTTGCACACCAGGGTGGCTGCCTGATTGTACATGTACTAAGATCACATTCATACATTAAATATGCCTTGCACACCAGGGTGGCTTCCTGATCGTACAAGTACTAACATGACATTCATACATTACATCAACAGCTATGTCAACATGTCTCACGCGTATATCAATGCATATATCATTTTCATAAAAGTATACATGCATATAAACCACCCTCCCATAGAGGTCGGTGGAACAAGAAACAAATCAATGCGAGGACATGAAAGCTTACCTATAAGCAATCAATCCAAGCCTATGTCCACACTAGCTCAAGGTCGTCAAACAACACAATCACAGTTTGTTTATACCAGAAATGTCATCAATACTCATGCTCTATAATTTCATGTCAGAAGGAATACGTTTTCTTTCTCATTTTCGCTTACTGCAAACTTCTCTCAAAGCCTTAAAGTATTAAACCGCGTTTACTCTTTTTAAAACATTAATTGTAGCTCTTTACCGAAAATTCTAGGATTTTAATATGTTAAACTAGACATCTCCAGCTTTAAAATGACATATTATATGTCTCAATCGGAGTTGTATAACTCTGGTATGTTTTACGCAAGGTGACTGCTGCAAATGGAATTTCCAGCAACCAAAACGAGACTCAAAATTGAAACTGCGATCAAAACACTTATCCAATGGCAACTAAATTTTACATAGTTGTAACCCTATGTGTTAGCTTCACATAGGACTAAACGAAAATCGATTTGGAGCTCTGTAGCTCAAGATATCATATTTTTACTAAAACAAGTTCGTTGTTGTCCAGACCAAAATATCGAGATATGGCCAAAGGAATATCGAGGTATCATATCCGGATATTGGTTTTCCAATATCGGGATATTTTGCGACAGTATGCCAAAAATGCATTTTTTGAGACTTTTTCCTACAAGATTCAACTTTTACCCACAACTGAAGTCCAAGCTACAATTTTCATATATATATATATATATATATATATATATATATATATTCATGCTTGTTTTCATCAAGTTTACTTATTCCTTTCATTTAACAAGTTAGAAATCCATTCTTTTCAAAGAAACTCAAAGAGAAAAGTTGAGGTTTAAACCCAAGCTTCAAAAATAGCAAAAAGGGATACTCTTGGAGCTCACAATGCAACTCCAAAAATCAAATATGTCACAACCACGAAAATACACTTCAAGATGGTTCATTTCTCTTCAAAGAAAGCTTCTTGAAGCTCCAAACACCAAGGAAAAAGGTTCCCACTTCACACAACTTAGAGACATCACTCTAAACCTCCCCAAACAGCACCCAAGACCAGCAAAAGCTGACCTTCAAACTCCCAATGCACTCTACTAAGTGTTTACAATGATTTAGAGGGAAGAAGCATGGAGAAAGGTGATCTCTTGGTGGTTTTCATGAGAGGAGAGGGTGGTGGCAAGTGAGGGAGCTCAAAGTCAGAAATGGAGGCTCACAAGACACGTAGAGCTGATCAAATCAGCCTAGGGTTGTGTGTAACTTCATATTTATATTCAGTTTAAGTTTAATCGCATTGTATTAGCGCTAATAGATACGCTTAGCATTTTAATCCCAAACTTAAGATTCTGACACTAGCCATTTTTCTAGGATTTATCATGTTTTTATTTTATTTTTCGCAGTACTTTTTCGGTACGCGCTTTTACCTAGCCAATATCGTTTCTGACACCAGTTCTCATTATTTTGACTTGATAATTATTATGCAAGTCCTGTATATTATTCTAGTGACATATGCATACTTTTCATAATTTTCCGGGATACTTCATTGGTACGCATTTATAACATGAGGCAGAACCGGTATTTGAACTTTTCGTCAGAAAAGCGACTTTCAACATTATTAATCAATAATTATAATTATTTAAGCGCTCACATAATTAGTAGGGTCAATTATGAAATTATTTCCTAATATCATAATTATGTCAATTAAATTAATTAAATTCCTAATTTAACGGTGTGGGTTTGACGTGAATCGGCAAGTGTACCGAATCGCGCAAGTAATACAATGATAAGTCAAAGTTCGTATCCACAGAGAGTGTGTCTAAATCAATTAAAATCTTCTTTTTAAGATTAAATCCTCCAAGAAGTTTTTGACACGAATGTCAGGATTGTGTGGGAATTTGATTTGTAAAATAAAAAGACTTGTTTTTGTTCTTTTTGAAAAATAAAGAAATAATATAAGGGTTTAAATATGTGAGAAAAGCGCTGCAGTTAGAGAACACTCACCAATGATCCCCACCTTTTACTCTGGATTAAGTTAAATATTAATATATAAATCATGAAATTAGATAATCATCAGATAAAGGTATCAATAGTTAATTCTCAATCCCTTGAGGAATTAACCCTTTAATCTCATATAGAACCCTAATTCCTTGAGGTGCCCTATATGAGATCAAGCATAAAGATCGATAATTGAAACATCTACAATATGAATCATGTCTATGTCTAGATCATGTTCATACCGTCGTTCTATCCCCTTTCTGGATTAAAGACCTCAGATCCCTCTTGTTGGCCCTAATCCTCAGATTTATTATTACTTACTAGATTGATCGGATCTAATAATAACAATAACAATACGATCAGAATAGAACGAAATTCAAAAGATAAATATATCAATAAAACTCAATCCATTGTATCAGGGGTTCACAAGGGTTCGTGACCCTAACTACAGCAAAGAGGTTCTAGCCAACCATTATCATGGCTAGAATCCAATATTCAAATGAAAACATAAACTAAAAGAACTACAGAAAGGTAGAAGAAGAGATCTCTCTCCAGAGCTTCCGCCTCCGAATGACCTCAGTTGTTCAGAATATCAGATGTGTCTTCTAGGGTTGCCTTATGCCCTTTTTATAACCTGAGAATCCTCCTTTTCTCGCAACTGACAGCTGTCCATCTCAATCCCACGCTTGGAGCGCAGGATCCACGCTCCAAGCGTGGAGCTTCTGCCTCTTTTTGTCTTCTCCACGCTTCAAGCGTGGAGTTCCACGCTTGAAGCGTGGACTCACTGTCTTGAAGTCTTTTCCCACGCTTCAAGCGTGGGTTCCTACGCTTGGAGCGTGGGGCTTCTGTCTGATTTTTCTTCTAGCTCCTTTATTTGTCATTTTCCTCCTGTAAATATGAAGAATCTGAGTGAGAGAGTGTCTGACAATTTTTATTCAATAATTTCACCACATATACACTTTTATACACAGTTTTAGATCTGATTTCCTGCTGTTTTTGATCTATAAAAGTATATATGCTGGGAGCATATCAAACAATTCCCAGATTTAAACATTGCTGTCCTCAGCAATAAACTGATTCAAACTTAGAAACATGTACAGCGGTGTTTCAACACAATATCAACCAAACACTTGAAGAAATCATTATGTCATGTCTGACTGAATTCTGCAAGAATTCTGATTATGCCATTAATTCTCTGAAAAATCATGAATGTAATCTGAACATCCCTCACCAAGACAAACTATATCACTCACACTCTTGTGTTTTTAGGGTATCAGACATACATAACCATCACAGCTGAAACACTGCCATAGGCTTGATCATATTCTCAAGATCCTTAAAATTGAAGGATTCAAACACATGCACTTAACTGATCAAAGGACTTTCAATGGTTTTAATTTGGCCTGGCTACAGGTAGGAATTTGTATGGAGAGTGGCTTCAATTGCTATGAGATTGACACTGAGAACAACACAATTTAGATAAGTTTAACTCATCATTTTTGCTCCACTAACTTGCCCACAGAATTTTGGGAAGTCAATTCCTATATTTGACCAATTTATTCACAATGCTTCACCCGCATGTTTTTCTTTTCCCTTTTCTTTCTCTTTCTTTTTTTTTCTTTCTTTTTCCCTTTCCAATTTGCTTAGTGTAGTGGAGCTTACCTTAGATATTTTCTCTTTTTGAGAAAAATCAGTAGTTCAATCTCACTTAGGGTAAGTTCATCATGGATAGGTTAAGCAACATTTTGGTAATTACCAATGAATATGCTCAGCTTAAAGGGATAACAATGGAAAAATTAATTATACAGGTGAGCTATATGGCCAGAGCTATCAAGAACAAATTGCCTTATCATATCAGTTAAAATGCATGCCTTGTAGAGAAACAAACCAAGTTCTAGAGTGTCAGTACAGTGAGGCCTCTCAGGAAAAAAATATTACTGTATAGGCTCAAACCTCAAGGCTATGATTTCAGACTAGATTTTCACAGAGATATCAGGCATATCATCTATTCTAGCACATAACTTCAGACAGACGAACAATTCTAATCTCTACTCATGCCAAGTGACATCATGCCAAAATTTTCAAAGCTTAATGTACTTCCTAAGATGAACTCAATCATTTGTTTAAGGAAGCAACATCTAAATCTGAGATTATCAATAGGCATATTCCAAACAACAGGCATATTCCAAAAAAAAATTTTGCTGAATTTTTAAAATTACTTAAACCAAGACAGATATTTAAAACTGAAAATGTAAGTTGGTTCGAATATCTCCCCTGAAATGAAGTGTGGTTCCACAATTGCAGCTACAGCGCAAGAACAGGTGGGCAAGGTCATCCACCATTCCCAGATTTTAGAAATTGCTGTCCCCAGCAATAACTAAGTTCAATCGATTAAGAATAGCTGCGCAATTAAAACACACATCATTAACACTATTATATCAGCAAAACAGTGAGAAATACCCTGAGATGTTCATATCCAAACAGTAAACTTGACCCTAACAAAATCCTATTGGTCATTTAAAACAAAACATGAAAATTAACAACGTCCGAGAAAAAAAATAAAAGTAACAACAGCCAGTGATCACTCCTCCATGGTATACTGCTGGAAAGAGCTAGGAGGATCTGCTGGATCTATCCCCATCTTCAGGCACATGGCCTTCATCATAGCATGCATCTCGAGTATGATGGGAGAATCCTCATAGAGTGGCTGGCGAGCAGATGATGATGCCGCTGATGTCTGGGATGCTGGAGGTGCCTGAGGTACTGGCGGATCCTGTGGCTCTGGAGGGGGTATAGGATTGCCCTGGCTATTGAGAAGCCATGCTGCATGTTTTTCGGATTCCTTGTAATAACCTCCCAAGGCAATCTTTGTCATAGGCTTTTCAGCCTTTACATCCAATGGCTCATTAGCGGGAATTTCAACCCCAGCTCTAATACAAAGATGAGAGATTAAAGAACTGTGAGCCAATAGATTATTGTCCTTGCTTTGGGTAATCATGTGGACAATCCTGTCAGATAGAATAGCAGCAATATTCAGATTTTTGTCCCCCATCAGCACATAATATAGAACAGCCCTCTCGACATTGACATCACTTTTGTTCGTAGAAGGAATAACTGTTGCATTCACAAAAGTGTGCCAGCTGATAGCCTCACCAGTAAGGCAGAGTCTAGTAAATTTTTCGGGTACATTAGTGAGACCCTGCCTAAACTTCCATTCAGAGAATGGACTGGTGATCTTTTCCCGAACTTCATCAGCTATGAGGGGCATTTCTTCCCGATAATACCCTTCTGACGGCTGCATCAAATTGAATAGTCGGACAAACTCACACTCAGCCGTAGGGTCATATGAAGTTTGCAGAAATTCTTCAATTGTCGCAGCATCAAATGGTACTTCCTTCCCTCTCACCCAGCTCCTTCGGGTGGCATTGACAGTGTTCTTATCAGCATTGGCTAGAAATTCTCTGAGAATGCGCCCAGAACTGTCCTGTGGAAAGGTGACCAATGTCCTCCAGTGTCTCCTTTGAACTAATGAATAAATGTCATCAAAAAGTAGGAGATTCCCCAAATCGAACCCCCTCTCTTTAATTACATTTTTATTCAGCAGTTTAGTTTCATAAACGTCCTGCTTTTCAGCGGACAAAAATCTTCTGGAGTCAAAATTTGTGCGGGGTCTTTTCGCAGCAGATGACCCTTCGGTGCCCTTTTTCATTCTTTTCTCCTGAAACTCAGAAAAGTTCCCAATACATATGCATAACAATTATTATCAGCAGACAGATTCAGTTCATGACATCATGCACCTCAATTCCCAGATTTAATTTCAATCAAACATTCAAATCAACAGTCTCAACTTATTAATCATGCATATCAACAGTTCGTCCAATTTTCATGACTAATACCACCAACCTTCATGATTAACCCCCCACTTATACAAAAAAAAATTATTATGCTCATTTTCAGTCAAAAATATCACATGCCAAAAATATCATTCCTCATGCGTATTCAGCCGTTAAACACATATCAAAAAAAATATCATACCTCTCCTATCCTCATAACCATCATCAAGTAATGAGAAAAAGGAAAAAGAAATGGTTACCTTGTCTCCAGCCATTTTGATCAAAGTTTGAATTTTATGCAGAAAATTGATCCTTAATCCAAGTGAACGGTGGAGAAGAAGAACTGTGGTGGAGATGATTGCGGTGCGCGGTGGTGAAGAGTGGCGGTGCGCGGTGGTGAAGAGTGTGGTGGTGTGCGGTGGTGAAGAGTCGTGGAGATGGAAGGAGAAGGAGAGGGAGAGGGAAAGGTGGAGAAGGAGAGTGTGAGGGAAGGGTGGAGAAGGAGAGTGTGGAATGGTGAGAAATGGGGAATAGGTGGGGGGGAAAAAAAAGAAAATGGAGAGAGTAGAGGAGAGGGGGGCGCGGCGCTGGGGAAGAAAAGTTAGGGTTAAACATTTAAAACCCTTTCTACGCTTGAAGCGTGGAGTTCTACGCTTCAAGCGTAGACTTACTGCCCTTGTCGGTCCATATTCCTTTTCTACGCTGCAAGCGTGGAGTTCCACGCTTGGAGCGTAGACATTCTGTCTCTTGGCTTTTCAAATTCCCTTTCCACGCTCCAAGCGTAGGGTTCCACGCTTGGAGCGTGGGACTACTGTCTCTTTGTGTTTCCTGCGCTGCAAGCGTGGGTTCCCACGCTTGGAGCGCCCAGCTTCTGCTCAAACATCTTTTCTACGCTCCAAGCGTAGGGTTCCACGCTTGGAGCGTAGACCCTCTGTCCCAATTTTTCTTTCTACGCTTGAAGCGCAGAGTTCTACGCTTCAAGCGTAGACTCTCTGGATCTTTTTCACTTTCTTCCTTCATTCAATTTTTTTAATTTTTCTCTGGTTACCTAAAAAATGAAAACAAGATACAAATAAAAGGATAAAAATGTTGGGTTGCCTCCCAACTAGCGCGTGTTTAACGTCCCGAGCCTGACGGTTACCTCATTTACGTTGCAATGGAATGAAGGCGCAAAGCCACAACTTGTTTCATTACGGGTCCTCCATGGAAGAACTTCAACCTAGAGCCATTGACCTTGAAGGGTCTGTCGTCCTCCATGGAAGATATCTCAACAGTACCATATGGAAAGACCTTTTTAATCACAAAAGGTCCTGTCCACCTGGATTTCAACTTCCCTGGAAAAAGTTTCAATCGGGAATTGTACAACAATACCTGCTGACCAGGCTCAAACTCCTTGTGTATAAGTTTGCTATCATGATATTTCTTAGCTTTTTCTTTATAAATTCTGGAGCTTTCAAAAGCTGAGTTCCTAAACTCATCAAGCTCTAACAGTTGAAACTTTCGTTTCTCAAGAGCTGCTGTGGCATCAAAGTTTAGGAATTTAATAGCCCAAAAGGCTCCATGTTCAAGCTCCATTGGTAAATGACAAGCTTTCCCGTACACAAGCTGATAGGGAGACATTCCTATCGGAGTTTTGTATGCAGTTCGGTATGCCCACAGTGCATCATCCAGTCTCTTTGACCAATCCTTTAGAGAAATACTGACAGTCTTTTCCAGGATTCGCTTCAGTTCCCTATTGGAAACTTCTACTTGGCCACTTGTCTGCGGATGATAAGGTGTAGCGACCTTATGCCTGACACCATACTTTGTTAACAGATTTTCAAATTGCTTATTGCAAAAATGAGAG